>CAIGQZ010032144.1:3968146-3980903 GCA_903798205.1 Danio tinwini
TTATTTATTTAAAAAGGTCAACCAAAAGCCAGCTTAGGTGGAAAAAAGTAAATAAATAATTCATGTAAATAAAAATATACATTTATTTATGTAAAAAAAGGTCAACCAAAAGCCAGCTTTGGTGGAAAAGTAAAAAAAAAATACAATAAATAAAAAAATTATAATAATAACAATAATAATAAAAAAACTAATAAATAAATAAAAATATACATTTAGTTATTTTTATTTATTTATTTAAAAAGGTCAACCAAAAGCCAGCTTTGGTGGAAAAATGTAAAATAAATAATACAACTAAAATAAATAAATAATAGAAAAATAAAATATAAAAATAAACTTTTATTTATTTATTTATTTATTTTTATTTTAAAAAGTCAATCAGAAGCCAGTTTAGGTGGAAAATGTAAAAATTAAATTAAATTAAATATATAAATGTATTTATTTATTTGTTTATTTTTATTTCTTTAAAAAGGTCAACCAAAAGCCAGCTTAGGTGGAAAATGTAAAAATAATAAATAAATAAAATAAATTAATATAATATTTATTTATTTATTATTTACTTCCAATAGAAATTGCTTGTAATTAATTTGGACTTATTATTTTAAATGATTAAAATAATATTTACAGTTTGTTCATAAATTAATTTTAGAAACTGTATTTTATATTTAATCTTATAGTTCTTAGTACTACAAGAGAATATAGAATGTTCATTATGTTTTACTGTGAATTGAGGTTTTGTCTTTATTTAAATCATTACTTTATTGAATTACCTTTCATCAGCCTTTAATTGGCTGGAATATAACTTTTTATTACTTGACCTGCAGGACCCATCGATTGCCTGTTATCAGCACAACACCACAGATTGTTTTTCCTGGGTCTGTGCTATTCTCTTCCAGTTGTTTGGAAAACAAGACAATATATTGCTCATAGCAGTCTTTCCAGGTACAACAGCATACTATTTCACAAATGTGTCATTTTCTGTGAAGTGCCCTTGTCCTATGAAACTAGTCTGATGCTTGAATATGGTAGTAGTTTACCATAGTGTGTTTTGTACAAATGGTTTCAAATGCCAACTTTCACATTAATCTAACGAGCTACAACAAACCTGACGTGATGAGTTTTAAAAATGACCAGTGGTGGAAATACTCAAAGTATTTCCAAAAAATGTAGTGTAAATATTATAAAAGTATTTGTTTTAAATACTACTCAAAGTACAAGTATTAAGAAGTAGCCCTTTTAAAAGTACTCAAATGTAGTAAGTATTAGGCCGTGAAAATTATTCCACCTTATTATCCTGATTCCTGAGAAATGACTTGGAATAATCAATGGTGACTTGTTCTTCAAAAAAGTGTTTATGACTATACATAAAAAGTAGATAAAACAGAATAAAAAAATATCAGTTTGCAACATCAAGCAGCATAACAAGCTGCTTTTAACGTTTAAAAATCAATGGAAGTGAATGAGACCAGAAGTCTCGAGCCAAAATATTCCAATGGCAGAGCCCACTTGTAGGTGAAGCATAAGGTCAATAACCTGCAAATTAAAAATGCAGCTTACCTTAGTGCCATTTTCTTTTAAGGGTTTTTCTAAGTGTAAGTTATACAGTATTTGCAATTCAGGATTTTAAAATTTGGACTATGGGATTCAAATGTGAAGTGAATTTAATATAAGCTATAATAATAAGCTGAGAGAAAGCATGTTAATGTGTTTACATGAAGCAAAATCCATGTAACCCAAAAGGCAAAAATCTAGCTGTGATGATATATTAACACATCAGTTATGCACTTGAACTTCGACTAATGATTGCACCGTAAACCAAGCTCATGCAGCGCTAATAGTATACATGCAATTTGTGAATGTATTTGAAAACAAAACATTTGGTAATGCATTTAGTTGTTTCAGTCATCTTACAGTAGGCGTACTTCATCATACTTTGTCTCTCAGTCATTGCATGTACAATTTTAATGCTTCACTGTGCATGTTTGCTGTGTTTATAAAGCATCCCTGTCTTGAGGTCAGTCTATCTGATGTGATTTTTCTTAATAACAGGACTATTTTTTTCTTGTTAAGTAAAATAATCATAGCGACTAAAGGTTGAAGGAAAATAGTCAAGTAAAAGTACTAATACAGCACTAACAATGTACTCAAGTAATAATACACAATGCTTTTTAGTGTATATTCATTAAAACTACTTACAATTTCAGAGAAACTACTAATTTATAATAGTTTTATATTTTGAGTTTTTGTAATTTGTTGATGTACCAAGCTCTGAACTCCATCCCAATAACATGATGAGGATGGCAGAGGAGGAGACTGAAAGCTCTTGATAAGGCAGATGTGACCCACAGCTTACCCAGGGTGCCTGAACCACACTCGCACTGCATAAATTATGCAAGCAGCTTAACAATTCCCCTCACACCACACATACAGTACTGTACATACTAGTGCTACCACAGCCTCAGCAGGGCTATGTTTTCACATTCACCTGTGTGTCTGAACATGCAGATTGTTTACACTGCTTCCCCAATGATGCAGACTGCAAAGCATCCCTGGATCCTGGATCATTGTTATGTGCCTCCAAACATTGTGTATGCCTCCAAACAGTGGCTGTGATGGTCAAGGTCTGGTCAAATCAACAAAATTCCAATCAAAACCAAAACTCCAAGTCATGCAGAGTCAGTTAGTTCAGAAATGCTTTCTTTTCTCTTTTTATAGCTACACTCTAAATTATCTCTCCATGTTTGCTGTTGTTTAGTGTCGCAAGCAGTCTTTAATTTTCCTATTTCCACTGAATTCCAGCTGGTCACGTTTTTCTGTGTGCGTGTGTGTGCGTGTGTTGGTTTAGTATTGACCCATGTTTGCACTCTTGCACTTCATAAACAGAACAGCTCTCACACTAAAAACTACATCCTACGTCTGTTGAACTCTATAATTAATAAATGTGGCAGCTGTTCTCTGTAGTTTTTGGGTTGCAGTTCAGCCGAAAAAGAGGTCATCAATTTGTTTTACCCACAAATCGTTACAATATTTTATTTCACATTATGTTTTTGCTGTTATTAAATGCAACTAAAATTATTGACTGTATAAGAATGGTGTATGCATTCTTGTTAATTACTTACACATGGAAACAAGCAATAACCATTGAAATATATACACTCACCGGCCACTTTATTAGGTAAACTGCTAGTTAACTCAAATGTCCAATCAGCCAATCACATGGCAGCAAGTCAGTGCATTTAGGCATGTAGACACGGTCAAGACAATCTGCTGCAGTTCAAACCGAGCATCAGAATGGGAAAGAAAGTGATTTGTTGGTGCCAGATGGGCTGGTCTGAGAATTTCAGAAACTGCTGATCTACTGGCATTTTCACACACAACCATCTCTATGGTTTACAGAGAGGGGTCTGAAAAAGAGAAAATAACCAGTGAGTGGCAGTTCTGTGGGCGCAAATGCCTTGTTAATGACAGAGGTCAGAGAAGATTGGCCAGACTGGTTTGTTACAACCGAGGTGTGCAGAAGAGCATCCCTGAACGCACAACATGTCCAACCTTGAGGCAGATGGGCTACAGTAGCAGAAGACCACACCGAGTGCCACTACTGTCAGCTAAGAACAGGAAACTGAGGCTACAATTTGCATAGGCTCACTAAAATTGCACAATAGAAGACTGGAATAACACCATGAAGCATGAATCCATCCTGCCTTGTATCAACAGTTCAGGCTGTTGGTGGGGGTGTAATGGTGTTGGGCCCATTAGTACCAATTGAGCATTGTCAACACCACAGCCTACCTGATTGTTGTTGCTGACCATGTCCATCCCTTTTACCACAGTGTACCCATCTTCTGATGGCTACTTCCAGCTGCATAATGTGCCTTGTCATAAAGAATGCAAGATCATCTCAGACTGGTTTCTTGAACATGACAATGAGTTCACTGTACTCAAATGGCCTCCACAGTCACCAGAACTCAATCCATTAAAGCACCTTTGGGATGTGGTAGCATGGGAGATTTGCATCATGGATGTGCAGCCAACAAATCTGCAGCAACTGTGTGATTCCGTCATGTCAATATGGACCAAAATCTGAGGAATATTTCCAGTTCCTGGCCACAAGAGATTAAGGCAGTTCTGAAGGCAAAAGCGGGTCCAACCCAGTACTAGTAAGGTGTACCTAATAAAGTGGCCGGTGAGTGTATATAGTGACAACATTGCAGTTAACCAAAACTAAGATAAACAAATAACCTGTCACTAAAATAAAATAAATATTAACCGGACAAATTTCAGGAGGAAAAATAGTTTAAAATAATCCTACTGTATTTGTTTTCTTTATGTATTTCGTTTTGTGACCTCCCTAAAATATGGTTTTGTTCCAACAAGTTTAAAAGGGTACAAGTCATATGAATTCTCTGTTATAATACTTTAATGGGTGCCTTTTATTATTTTTGGAGCTTGACAGCGTTTGGTCACCATTCACTTTTATCGCACGGAAAACAAGCAGATGTGAAGCCCCTTATTTTTTATTCCTCAGGGGAAGTAAAAGTCATGCAGGAATGGAACGGAGTAAACGTTTTTGGGTGAACTATTGCTTTAAGAAGATATTAGATTCCCTGTCATAAACTCTGTATTACTGCTGCCTTTTTAGTCCTGAGCCGAGTATCATTTTCACTCTGTGAGCCTTAAAACCTGTCTATCTTTCACGGCCTGAGCTATAAGAAATTAATGCAGCTGTAGCGTAGGTCAATACGGGTGTTTGATCTCTGTGCTGACTTAAGCTCCATCCCTTCCATATGCCATTCCCCCAAACAACCCCTCCTCGTCTCCCAATCCGCTCTACGCTCGTACAGTGGAGACCCAGGCTAATCATCCATCCCATAACTACCCTTTCAATCTCCCCCCCAGCAAACCCTTGGCCCACTTTATCCTTACCTTTACATGACAGTTGGTCTCAGTATATTCACAGGCTTTCCTGTCATTATCCAGCTCTGTCCTCTGATTCTGGTGTGTCATCATCTCGTTCCCCCTCTCTCCCCTTTGTTTGTCCTGTAGAAGGACGTTTGTTTTCCTGTGGGGAAGAGGAAAATCGACGCTGAAAGATGAGTTATTGATTGCAAAGCAGGGAGCGTGAGTGAGTGAAGGAAAGACAGGATGATAGTCGGAGAGTTAGTACAATGACACATCAACAACATAACAGTCAGATGCACCAAATCCAATGTTAGGCTTTCATTTAGGACGGTTTCACTCCTGGATTGCCTTTTTAAACAGGACATGCATTTTCTTTTTAACTTTTCTCAGTTAGTTTGATGAGAATCATGTTCAAATATGCACCAAAACTATCAGCCCGAAAAATGACTAAGGTTCATAAAGGGTTAGTTCACTGAAAAACAAATTATTAATTACTCTATGTTGTTTCAAACCCCTGAGACCTTAGTACATATTCGGAATACAAATTAGGATATTTTAGGTATTTTAGCCCTCTCATTACACATATAGACAGCAAAGTTTTTAACTTGTTCTAGGTACATAAAGGTATCAAAGAACATCCCTAAAAACACCATATTGCTTCAGTAGGTCAAACAGAATATGATAAAGCTATGAGAATACGTTTTTGCACACATTAAAGAACGACTTCAACATTGAACATTTTCTTCTCAGTGTCAGTAAAGAGGGCAGGTTCATGTGCCGTGCATGGTTGCACCTCTGATGCATTACCTCAGATCATCATTCATTTGATTCTTTTCAAACCCTTTCACTTTTCTGAAAAAAGTGGAACATTTGTGCCCGAGTGAACAGCATATTTTTTAATTTATCAGTAAAGCAGTTCCAGTCATCTGAAGACAATTTACTGCTACTAAGGCACAGACACATTGCATTTTTAACCCCATTGACTTCCATTCATACTGTAGGTATGTGAATGCACCAGACTGGAATCGCAAGCTCATGTAGCTAGTTTTGCATGTCACGGTTTTCCAAAGTTCAAACTTGGTGAACTCTGACATGGAAATTTGTGTCACGTGTATGCGTGAGACCAATAGAAGATCAAAATGTGACCTGACAGAATTTTTTATGCTCAAACTCTAGTGTGACCAATTGCAAATTGGTTGGAAAAATGCATTTTGGAAACAACAATCCACAAATGCACAAAAAATCAATAAAGTCTTGATTCTTTCACAAAATTATAAAATAATGTAACGAAGAATGCCACAATAAGCACATGGAGCTGCTGTCATCATTTCTTATGGATGACTGATAAGAACAAAATCCTGGAAATAAACCTGGTGTGCTTGGACCTAAGGGATGAGTTTAGTTGTATGTGACAAAATTCAGTTTAGAAATCTTTAAATCTTTTAAAGTAAAAAAAAAGTGCAATCAATTAATCTATGCAGGCAAGATATTTGTAACTTAGTAACTGCAAAACGGACTGCACCATCAGTGGAAAAAGCCATAGGTTTAATGTTCAATAGAATGTCACAACTTATTTGGCAAGTGTTAGCATTTACCATTTTTCACATTTATTATAGCACAAAATTGCAATTCTGTAATATTCAGAGAACAGAGTAACTAAGAAACCAACTAAGCCTTTTTGTGCTGCAGAAATGGCAGCTGAGCATTTTTTTCTGTTGTTCTCATCAATGGAAGCATCACATTGTTAAAATGCACGTCATGATTTTGCAAAGTACGATGCGACCCTGGTTGAACATAGATACCTATTCCCTACCCCTAAATCCAAATATAACTGTAAATCATTCCTAAAATCAGAGGGGAATAATGGATAACAATCATGTAGAAGTGCATAAATCTAACCATAAGCCTAAATATAAACTGTAAACATATCTCTGAATTCTGATTGGCTGATTGGAATGTTGTTCCAGGATCAACATAGATGTTAATCCAGGAACATGTCCTATTTGGTGAAATCAGGTAAGGGTTGTTAAAATGTCAGCTGCATAGCCAGGTGTTGATTCCTCTGCCTTTTTTAACCACTTTGACAGTCTGATAATTGTTCGTAGTAATTTATTTATTTTATTTTTTTTAAATACAGCACTTGCGTTTCTGCAGCACAAAAAAAATGTTGGTGGGGACACAGCCTAATGCTGCGTTCACACCAGATGTGGATGAAGCTTTACGCGTGAGTGATTTACATGTTAAGTCAATACAAAGACACGAATAGACATCCTGTGGAGCAATATGTGCAAATGACGCGATTCGCGCTAATGAAGTGGCGTGAGTTGAGAGTTCTGCGCAACTGAAGCGAATCGCTCATGTTGAAAAATCTGAACTTCAGCAAACATTTGCGCCGTGTTAAACAATCAGGCGCTTTCTCATGTAGGGGCGTGATTATGACAAAGCACCTGTTGTTGGTGTCCCGAGGGGAAATCCTCTTGCCAACACTGTACAACAGTTCATCAAACTGGGCTCGGCTTAGTCGAAGGCACCGCTGAAAGCCTCCATCATCCAGGTATAGTTTCTGGAGTAGTTGATGAACTCACAGAGCTGTGGGCACCTCTGAAAGGATCTAGTGCACTAAGAAACGGCACCAAACAAATATAAACGCTGTTTTAGCCTTCTTAAAAGCACATAAACTGCTATTCTCTCAATAAAATCCATGTTAGCCATTTAGCAATGAAGCTAGAGTCACAGAGCAGACAGAAGCCCTGCCCATGACGCAAATCTGCATCTATTGTGAAGTGAATTTGACGCGCGAATGAAGTGAGTAAACTCAAAAATTTTCACGCGTATATTTGCGCGCGAATAGTGCTATTTATTCATGTGTTCTGCGCCTGGTGTGAACACAGCATAAGACAAAACAAAACAAGACTGTTAACTAATGCCAATTTTACAGCACAAAAGCAGCAGAGCTTTTATTATGCCACAACCAACATCTCTTGGTTCTTCCAGTCATGATCATGTACGGAAGCAGTACTGTTTTATCATACTTAATCTCATTTTTATACCTAAAAGATTTACCCCCATGACATTTGGCATTTTCATGACTCATTTTTGATATGATACTTAAAACACACATTAAAACAAGGTGATGAAAACACAACTACATTAACATTTGAAAAAGACAAACAATCTACAGCTTTGAAAGCGCCCTAAATATTAGTGCCTTATGGTTGCACAAAAATCGTTCTGACTTTGCACGTCATGATTTTGCCAAGTACAATGCAATCATCTACATCTATGAACATCTATGTCCATGTACATGTATTCCCTACCCCTAAACCCAACCATAACCCCTAAATATTATTAATAGTGCCTTATGGTTACATAAAACGCAGTGTGTGCATATGCAGTCTATGACTAAAAACAGTCTCACAAAAATGTGCGAGACAGCTAAATTTACAAGTCTTCTGGTTCACACCTCCAACAGACAGAAGATGATGAGAAGATGCTTTCAAAAAACAACAAATAAAACAATGCTTTCTCATTGTAAATGATCTGCAATTAAGCATTTGAGAAACAGAGGGGGAAAAATGACTTCAGTGCAGAAATGACAGAACATCAGGTTACATCACAAACTGTCACCACGGTCACTGTTGCTATCGGAGATATGCTGTTTCCATGGCACTGAGGGGCTTGAGGATCTGTGTGCTCAGAGTTCAAAATCATTTTTCTGGGTACAAGCGTACAGAAATGCAAGGCACTCAACGAAAATGTTCTGTTCTTAATGACGCCATATACAGTACATGTGCTAAATGCATCTCTGTGTGTCAAGGCGGTGTTATGTCTTAGTCATGAGCATATTTACACAAACACTTCCATGCATGTTGATGGTCAGATGGCCAGATCAATATGCATGTTCATGCTCAACATAGTGGTGTATGATGCCCGGGTTGCAGGTTGGACTCATTAATGCACACATGAAAAATAAATGTACTTACAAATAGAGCCTTTATTCTCTGCTTTAATAGACAGCTGGCTTCATTTGTCTTCATAAGCTTAATTCGGCTAAATTACTCATAGCTTACTCATGTCTTTTCAATTAGTTTTTTTTTATAAAAAGGTATTTAAAAGGTTGGTGTTGGTTTTTAGATTTTTGTATTTTGTATCCTTTTGTTGAATGTAAAGTTTCTGTGGACGTTAAAGGTTCTTCATGGAACCTTGAAAGAAAATAAAGAATCCTTATTTTTTCTATGATTTAATCATTCAAAAACATGACTGTTTAAGACAGTAAAAAAATAAGTTGTAAAAAAAAACAGATTTATAAATTCTCACCATTATAATATATAAAAAAACAGCAAGAATAATAAGAATTAGCTTTTTATTAATATACTTAATTTTATGATTGTTAAAAAAATATTCCTTCATTATATTATGCCTTTTCACATTCAACAAGAAAAATTACTTATATTAATAAGAATTGTTGTTGTTGGGATTATTATTATTATTATTATTATTATTATTATTATTATTATTATTATTATTAAGTAGTAGTAGTAGTAGTAGTAGTAGTAGTACTACACCGTAAAACCCAAAAAGTTAAGGTAACATACCATTTGAGGAAAACGATTGCTACAAACCATTTAAAAGTTTAAAAACTAATCCTAATGAGTACTGTGAACTTAATCCATTTGAGTAAATGAAGCAATTTGAGCACAGTAAAACTCAAATCAACTGAGTACTGTAAAACTCAAGTTAAGGCAACTCAAACCATTTGAGGAAACTGATTGCTACAAACCATTTGAGTTAAAAAAAACTAATCTAATCTATACTTACTCCATTTAAGTTGAAGTAATGAGGTATTTAATTAACTCATTACCTTCAACGCTGAGTTCAAAACTAACTTCAAATGAGTAGAATTAACTTTTAGTTAATTTTGAACTACACTTATTTAAATTGATAAAGGTGACTGTTGGGTTTTAGTAGTAGTAGTAGTAGTAGTAGTAGTAGTACACTCAAATAAAATTGTTTGCTGTTTGTACTAATTTAAAACGAGCTGAAACAATTCTTGAGATTTCATTGGAACAACTTAAATTGTTTTTAGGTTCAATCCACGTAAATTTGTTAAAGATGTTAACTTAATCAGTTTGTGTTGGGACAACATGAATAAATTGTGGGGAACCCTGCATTTTTTACAGTGTGGCTCATAGCATGCTTTGTGTGGCATTGAATTAAGAGAGGGAAATGCTGACAATAAAAATAATCTCAGGTGTTTAAAGTTAACCGAAAGACTTTTTCTTCTTCACTTTAGTTTGAAGATTTAGAAGAGTTTCATGTAATACTGTGAGTTGAGATTACCACCTTGCAGAATCACCCATGCTTTGGGTGTTGGCAGCATAATTAGCAAAAATGCAGTTTGTTGCTTTGCTCAGTGAGCAATAACTGTCCTAAAAAATCAATTCTGAGATCAGTCTCAATCAACTGTATATGTAACTCATGAAATATGCTTAATGGCTCCTTTAGTTTATTTAGGATAACTTCAAATAAAACTAAGAGACTTTGAAATGTACGACACATAATGGACATGCATGATATTATCAGACCTTTGAGTTTAAGTTAAATAAAAATACAAATGTATTTAAATTTTTTTGATAAAAATTATGTTGGACCAATTAAATTGCACTTAATTGCATAAATAGTTTTTTTAGCTGGTGCTAAAATTTATTGGATGGAAATCCTGCCCTCAATTAAATTGAGCTCATCCAATGAGTTATGTTGAGTGTAGTAGTACAACTCCAACAACAAACATGTTCAATAACCAAAATCAAAATAAAATATCATAATAACATTTATTTTAATTATTACTACACATCCTCAGTATGATGTTTGATTGATAAACAAACTGAAAATGCGCAATCCATCTCCCACATGGAAAAACATGACCATAGTTTAATTTGTACCAACATGAGGGTCAATGTACCATCAAACCTTTTAAATTTCTGGGAAAACTCATCCATTTAAGAGGCCATTTCAACAGGTTTCAGGAGGTCACAACAAGCTGCATTCAATTAAATCAGAGATATCAAAGCGCATTAT
Source organism: Danio tinwini (assembly GCA_903798205.1). Lineage (NCBI taxonomy): Eukaryota > Metazoa > Chordata > Actinopteri > Cypriniformes > Danionidae > Danio > Danio tinwini. The sequence goes on from CAIGQZ010032144.1 coordinate 3,979,121, forward strand.
TTATGGACAAAACCAAGAAATGCCTTTAGGATGAGACACAAGCTGTGATGCAAAAGATGAATACTGCATATATTTACAAGTGATACACACACACACACACACACACACACACACACGTTGATGCCAAATCTAGTACCTGAGCAGATTTACTGGCATGGTTATTAACTCATTTTCGTTACACACACACACACACACACACACACTCAAATCCATAGGTGAAGCATGAACTCACTGCTGTTCAGATGAAGTCTGCTGGACTCTAATGAAACTGCATTATTTATGGAGCGATCTGACAGGGATGCCTTGGCCATTACACCCGTAATGGCTCTTTTGGATATTGATGAATACTTGCCTATATTTGTATTCACGTGGGGAACCAATGTCACATCTTCCCAGTTACCCTGGATACCAGCATCAGCTAAATGACCCAACAATAATACCGATAACAATGGCAGCAGTGTTTAAAAGGGAGTTTGGAGCCGGCGGGGAGAGCAGACAGGAGGAGAGCGAGATAAACCAGTGAGAGACAAGAGGAGCAGAGGAGGAGGAGTAAATACACAATTGGTGATCAGTAAAGTAGCATTAGCATTGTTCACACATCCCCAGCAGCCTCATCTCTCCTTCTCCCCTCCTCCCGCGCTCCTTTTCTTGCTGCAGCGTTGCCTGGCGACCGAGAAATGTGGGAATACCTCCGTCCTTCAGAGAGAGGAGCACGAGGAGAGGAGGAAACGCGTGGGGGTGAGAAACCGTCCAGGGGAGAGATGCAAATGGGTCATTCCATGAGATCAGCTGCTTTTCAACCTCTATAAGCTAAAATAAAGCTATGATAATACTTGATATGTATGAAATGAGGACTTAAAGTACCCCATTCTGTTTATGTTACCTTACACACTCTCAGAAATAAAGGTACACGAGCTGTCACTGGTGTGGTACCTTTTCAAAAGGCACAAATTTGTACCTAAACGGTCCATATTAATACCTCAAGGGTACATATTATAGTACCTTAAAAGTACAAAAGTGTTCCTCTTAAATTTTTTAGGTACTAATATATACTTTTGAGGAACCGATATGTACCCTTTAAGTACAAATGTGTACCATTTGAAAAGTTCCACATCAGTGACCACTCACATACCTTTATTTCTGAGTGTACAGTATTTATTAATCTAAAAAAAAAAAATCTGCAAACCTTTAAAGATTAAAGGTCCAGTGAAGTGCTTTGAAATGTGCATTTTATATTCAGTGTTTGATGTAATCTTAACTAAAACAAAAAAAGGGGGTTGGACATAGAGAAGCTCCACCCCTTTAAATAAAACAGCCAATAGCGTTTTCACCACTTTACCACTCTGAGATTGGTTGGTCAAACATGTCAAGATTTTATGAGAAACCAAAGTATGAACAGGGTTAGGCAAAAATACATTGAACTTTATTTTAAAATAAATAACCAAATACCTTAATTTTAGGTGTATCAAAATAAACCACAAAATACAGCAATCAATCGATCAATCCCTTCCCCATTAAACTGACTTAGTAAAAGTAAACAATGTTTGATTGCAAATGTGGCCCGTAAAATTGCCATCATCTCTGTACAATGATTGTTCAACCTCTTAAAACTGTATTAGGAGTTTGATTATTAAATATTTGTGTTTCATATGTTGTGTCATCTTAAGGATTACATTTTTCCTCTTCATTAACTATACAGTAAACCTACTGATCAACTACTGGCATTTGAAACAGCCAATGAAGTATTGCCACTGTAGGACTCTTTTTTTTTTTTTTTTTTTTT
>CAIGQZ010032144.1:3985903-4021468 GCA_903798205.1 Danio tinwini
TTTTTTTTTATTATACAAAAACAGTTGGTCCATTTAGGCAGAAGTGACAAACTGCAAGCTTTGGATATTTATATCCGTTTTATATTTTCTCAATGCAAATTTTGTCACAGCATCGACAATTTTTATTTCTTTTTTGGCCCAAACGTGTAGGTGCCATTTTACAATATTGTCTTACTGTAAATTCTCATTATAAAAATATTATAAGAGATTATAATAGATTAAAATGATAAAAGGTTATAATAAAAGAGTGGGAGAAACCGTCTGAATACCAGTTGAGAGATGATGCAAGTGAAATGATGTCACTGGAATGTGACCAGGAATTTGGCCAGGTTGACATTAAATCAGGGGACACTTAAAAATGATTTATAATTTTAGAAATGAAAATAATGTATACTAATGCCAACAATAATGCGTAGCAATCAGGAATGACTTAACACAACATGCAAATATAATTTTTGTATGATTTTGCCTTAAATTAGCAAAAATTTAGTTTGCTGAAATAGAACAAAACTTAGTCAGCTAAATTACCCATCAGCATTAATACAAATTTAACTATTTAAAATAATGTTTAATTGATTTAATTGAAATAATGAAATATCAATAAAAGAATATAAATCATGGCAGCACGGTGGCTCAAGCCTCATTCATACTATGAGCAACTCGTTGTCGACTGTTCATTTCAACTGAGAGTGAGCGAGTTCCAGTGACCTCAGTCTACATGAGCAACAGCACCCGTTGGTGATGATTGTTGCTTGATCGGATACGTTTGCGGCCAGAAGTTAACAAGAGTTATTTATATTATTTATTAAATTTCCCCCCATCCCAACCCTAAACCCAACTGTCACAGTAACGTAAAAACAGTAGTTGTACAGAGTATTATTTATGTTATTAAATTACCCAATAAATTGTATTGTTCAATGTCTACCCCAACCTTCACAGTACTGTAAAAATATTAATTACAAAAATATTAATTATTGTTATACAGTGTCATATTGATGTGCATATTGCACTTCCGGCCGGCCACATATCTGATCTAGACTTTACTGCTGGTGACCAGGAGGGCGTGTTGAGCGACGTTACAAAGTTGAGAATCCTTCAACTTAATGCAAATAAAGAGCGACTTTTTGAACGACAGCCAATAGGAGCACCAGTAGAGCTCACGTGATCTCTCAGCTTGCTCAGAGGCTAGGCCAGTTGGCATTTGTGTGGAGTTTGCATGTTCTCTGAACAGTTGGCAGTTCATTCCGCTGTGGGAAGGCCTGATAAATAAGGGACTAAACCGAAGGAAAATGAATAAATGAGAATAATTAGAAATCATGCTTGAATTGTTTTTCAGAAAATAAATGACTAACTTGTTTTATTTTCAGTGGTGGCTCCTCGTATATAGATTGGTTTGTACAACTCAAAACGGCCACCTGTTTACCTGTTTTTAAATCTCTTTTTAAAACTCACCTGTTTGCTTTAGCTTAACAAATATTAATGTTTTTTAATTCTGCATTTGCTTCATTAAGCAGTTATTGCTATTTGTATTTTCTCCACCTGTTATTATTTGCATTATGTACAGGTCAGTCCTAGCAGTTTTGAAAGTGCTTTGAAATTCCACATTCAATCATTTCATTTGGATGCAAAAAAGGCACCAATTTAGTCAAATGACCCAAACGGGAAATAAGACCTGCCAAAGAACAGTCAAAGTTGCATGCGCGGGCAGAAACAGTGACATTTTTTGAAGGGAGTCATCGGTGTGACTCAACACAAGACGCAGTTTCTGTTCCCCAGAGCGTCGCTATATGTTTATCGGCCTCTCCCTAACATTTCTCACACTACCTCCTCATGCTATGGCGAGGCTGTCGTTACTATGACGACTGGCGGCCTAAAATAGTTAGCTGCTCACCCCCTGGCGCTGTTTTTTTCTGTTACCTCCCCACTCCACCAAAATCCTCCACCGTACTGCTCACTTTTTTTTACTGTGGGACGCAATCCGGAGGGGCCATTCTCTCTCTTTCAGCCTCACTTTACCTTTCTCCTCCCTTCATCCCTGCTCTCCCTGCAAAGATTGCATTCAGATTCATTTTATTGGCAGCTTGTGTTTCCATGGCAACATCTTGAAACCATGGTAACTATTTGAACCGAGCCAAACGCTCTTTCAAAACTGCTGCATTCATTCCCCCTTCTCCCTCTCCCTGAGCGTCTAGTCAGCCAGTGAATGTGTATGCATGCGACTGTGGGTATAAATGAGCATGCGACTTGTTTGCATGTGAACGCGCATCTACTGAAGAACACATACATGCAGATTCCACAGATGATCCATTAGGATGGTGATCCATGTGAACATACATGAGCATGATAAAACTGGAGTTAGTTTAATGTCATCAGGTGGGAAATGTGCTGTCAGCCTTATGAATGTGAAAATCATTATAACAACATACTGTAAGGCAGGGCATAGTACAGGCCACTATGAAAAACAGGCTTAAATGCCACACTCTGCTGTTAAAAACAAAGTGATGAATCTTTAGGGTGGTTGATGCTTGTGGAAGAAAGCTATTGACAATTATTATTCAAGTCAGGAAGCTAGCATTTGGGTGTATTTGTCATGTTTAAATGGATTCCAAGTTGAAGGCAAATGACACTGATTACTGATTTAGACATCAAAGAATACTACATTTTACATTTGAAGCTGTCGAATGCTTGTTGGTTGTAAATCTGACTGGTTTATTCTAAGGTGTGTGGTTATTTTTAAGAAAATGCAAAGCTAAAGTAGTTCAGCCAGTTTCAGTGGCGTTGCTCAAACTGCGTGGGACCCTGCAAGAGTGAAGCAGGGGCCCCTGCCGAGTTTATCACTGTTGAAATTATATTATATACTTTTAATTGTTATAACTCAATTCATGAACAGCATATAGGCTATATTGGTACAGTAACTCTTTATTTTGATGGTCCATTTGAGTATTAGTAGACTGTTTGCTTAATACCTGCTCATACTGCTTCCTCAACACATATAACTGACTATAAGAAACTTTGCAAGTACATGTCAACTTACACGAACCCTAACAGTCTACTTATAATCTAATGAGAATTAGTTGACATGTAGATGCAATGTAACTTAAATTCAACAAACGGACCATCAAAATAAAGTGTGACTGCTATATCTAGTCAAAATGAATTCAAGTAAAACATATCGGCAGTGAAGGATTTCGGCCTTAAAGAACACGTGAACTGGAAGTATAGCGGAGCATATATCAGTACATTGATACAGTATACTTGAACTGAAATTATTGAGTAGAGGTAGGGATTTCTTTTTTTTTTTGGCTGAAGCATCAAACTGACATCAACAGAGAAGGACTGCCACACCAAAGATGGAAGCAAATGGACAGACTTTGAAAAAAAAAAAAAAGTTTGTTTAGGGAAACTTTAATCAGTGGATTAACTTGCAAGAACTGATTACCTATAGAGCAATATGCATTAGAAAAAAGACTACTCTACTTTGGGTCATTTGGGTCTATTTTGAAAGATTTTGAAGAAAACATTGTGTCTTGTTAAAGAGAGAGGGAGAACATTTGCCTGTTTCTCTGAATTGGCAGTCACAAAAATTTAACTGCACCCGTGCAGAGATTGTCACACTGTTTTTCCTTTTAAATTTGGTTTTGAAAAATATTTCATGTAGGCTTTTTTATTTTATACATGTACATTTTATTCTGGTGGTATTTTTAATGTTCAATAAATCTGACAACCATCTAAATGTCTAAAGTTGTGGTAACAGTGGCAGTTTTTAATATTCAAAACTTGGTATAAAACGCATGAACTTGCGCAATATATTTCTTATATTAATATTAGAATATATTATAATAATATTAATAACAAAAAAAACATTATTTGTACTTTTAACTGTATTTTTATGGTAATTTAAACTTCTTTTTAAAACAACCAATACTCTGTAAACAAAATAATTAGTTTTATTTAACAATCATTAAATAATAAATCATTAAAAAATATTAATAACAACAACAACTATATATATATATATATATATATACACACATACACGTGTGTGTGTGTGTGTGTGTGTGTGTGTGTGTGTGTGTTTTTTGTTCAGAATTGTAGTATTAGTACTACAAAGTTTTCTAACTGGCGAATGACATGATCTATCGATCTCTGTCATCTTTAATACACGTGAAAAAATATCAGGAGGCGTGGCTTTGGACGGCAGGAGGGGGACTGTGTTTCAAAGATATTATGCTAACCGGTTAACATTTAGGCAGATCACCTTTTGACATTTAAGATAAAAAAACTAAAAAAAACATATGGATATGTTTGCACAAATGCTGCAATTTACCACCATCATGTTGACAAAGTAATTGAAAAAAAAAATATTATATATATAAGAGTTTCATCATGAAGTATATTTGCAACTACATACTATATAGGTCTGGCTATAGGGAACTAATGTTCTTTGCATGGCACATTGACATTACAATAAATGAGAGCTCTTTCTGCTTTATTTTGAACATTGTGTAAGCTTTCGTTTCATGTGTCAGAGCAGAAGAGAAGCTCTCAGAAGCACACGTAAACATCATATCTTTTTGATTTTCCCAGCAAAAATGTCCCAAGCCTTTCATAAAAAATCATGTCTATAGGCTTTCAAAGACAACCTGTGAAGTAAGGGAAGTCTCTTTTGTTTCAAGCAGCTCAAATATTGGCAAAATAAATAAAAAATGAGAATGAAACTAAAATCACAGGAAAGTGTAGTTCCATTCTCATTTCAACAATGTCCTAAAAGCCTGTGTTTCCAACACTAAGTTTGGACATCTCTGTTAAACATAATTTAGCCTAATTTCCCCCCCAAGGTTCTGTTTGTTTTTCTGTTTCAGCTTAGTCTAGCCGCCTGGTTATAAATCTAGCATTCATGCATTGTACAGTATCTGGAGAGATGAGGGGACCAGTTATGACCTTTCCACCTCTTTACTAATTAACATGTATGAACTCTTGCTCTACAGCATTAATGATTAAGCATGAAGGTGTACTTGAACTCATTGTCCCAGCTGCGGGATAATGAATGGGGAACAAGAATGTCCCCAGAGTTATGCGTTTTGTTCTAGGACAATTACACAACAGTTTTTTTAACTAACTAAATATGGATTTTATAACTTTGTGCATGCTGAAATTAAATGCACACAGCTTGGTAAAGATTTCATTGAGTAATGAAGTTAAAAGTTGACTTGTGAATCTTCTGACTAATGGACTGCAGAGGATTCAGCAAAAAAAAACAAAACAAAAAAAAACTTGCTATATTTATTGCTTCTTTTAGAAAGAGAAATTGCACATTTACTTGCACTCTTGCATTGGCATTGTACTTGTGGAGCACTGAAAAAAAAACATTTAGAACATATTAAAGGGCACCTATTTTACTCCTTTTACAAGATGTAAGACAAGCCTTTGGTGTATACAGAATGTGTCTTTTCAGCTCAAAATACCCATCAGATTATTTATTATAGCCTCCAGAATCTGCCCATTTTGCTGTCTGAATACATTGTAGCTGTTTTTATAGCCTGTGGCCTATTTAGCCGTTCATGAAGGGTCATATTGTTATGTGTTTGTTTCCATGATTCACAGGGTTTGTTGCATGTTTTTCCCTGCGATGCTGTCAGGGCCGATACAGCAAAGCTGTTGGTTTGCAGAAAGCCTTTTTGTCAGGAGAGCTATATGAGAATTGGAGGATGGCGGACTTTGTCTTTTATCAGTTGAGTTTGTTACAGACACATTGCCTATATCCGTGCTGATGTGTTAGCACATGTTTAAAACCCTCCAGATTACCGGCAGGGCTATTGGTTGGAATAGACAGGGCAAGAGACTTGCTGTACTGCTATCCACTGTGTCTGCTTTTAGACTCGGGGATTCAGGAGGAGAGAAGCCCTCTTCATTTATAGTGTTTATATAAACTCGATTATCTTTATAATGATATAACAAATTGTGGTTATGTGTGTATGAAATAAAGAATAATATATGTAACAGGACATTAAATTACCGTTTATTTACTTGCATTTTAACTCTGTACACTATAAAATCATGCACGTTTACTGACACCATGCGGCCGTGGGGATTAAAGTGGTTAAGAATTACATAGCGGTTTCAAATGTCTTAATATGACAGTGGACACACTATACCTACACACAGTTCCGTCCAAACAGCTTACAAATGTTGATTTTCATCATAGGTGCCCTTTAATACAAAAAAAATAAAATAAAGAAGGAGGGGTTAAAAAAAAATAGGTTGTATCTATTACAATCCATCTAGAAGAAATGTAATAGCCAAGTGTCGACCAAGGGTTCACAAACCTGGTTAAATATTTTGTACATTTTTAAATTTGACAATTAAATTTTTAGATACTCATTTCCATATTAATAGAACCCATGTTTTAGATGTACCTTTGTGACATTTTCGGTTTAATTTAATCTGACTGAGGGTCATTATTATTAATCAACTGAATCAGTAGCGCAACAGACACCCCTTGGAACAAACTCTTCTGACATGTAACAACACATTTGTGTGTGAGGGAGTGAAATTGCTGCAACCAAAATAGATTCTCGCAGCTTTAGTTGTTTTTTTTAAGGGAGCTAACCAATCAGGAGCTTTAAAAGAGCCACGAGAAACCGAATGAGCCGAAAGATACAAATGCTTTCCTTTCTAACCCGCTGCCACCATTTACAATGGAGCACACATTTACAAATGGCCCATAAGAGCTGAAGGAATATATTGCTCAGCATAACGTGCTGAGATCTGTGAATGTTTGATCATGAAAGCCAACAGTGTTTGTTTGCTAGGACAAAAGTGAGCCATGGAGAGACGCTCATGAAGGATGTTAACTTGATGGTGTGTGTTTGAACATTAACACATGGACAAACGAAACCGCTGGGTTACATTTTGAAATTGAAATACTAACCCAGCAGTTGTGCATATTTTACCCTTTTTTTTTTTTTAACCTAGCATTATTTAGAATACATAACCCAAATTTAAGGATATGTAGGGTCAGATGGACTGCCCACTAAGACTCTACTGACTGTATTGCACACGAAACGTTAAAATACTGTTTGGAAAATTAATCTGACCAGTGCAATTAGTGGATTTGCCAAAGTGCAATGATTCTCTCACTTGCTCTTTTCCTTTTTGTAACACATTAACTAGATTCCCACAAGCAAAATGGTTTATTTTCATTTCATTTGTTATCCAGCTATTGTAAATTAATTTCTTCCAATATACCCTGTGCAGCTGTTTGCAGACTAATGATGTGTTCCATTTAGAATCAAATGTTGGAAATGTTTTGACTATAAAATGGCAAAAATGTGGACAATTATGTTTTTAAATTGTAAACAAATGGACTTCCGGTTATGTCACGGTGCAGAGTGAATGCAAAATGGAGCCATGCATAAATTACGAAGTTAAATACACTTTGTTAACTCAAATGTTGACAGACTGATTCCATTTTACAACTAAATGCTCCAAGATGCCACCAAATACAATTAAATGGTAAACAGAGTTCGTAATTGCGTCCATATTTGACCCAAATATGGACAAACTACCCATACGCTGTAAAACCCAAAAAGTTAAGATAACAAACCATTTGAGGAAACCGATTGCAACAAACTATTTAAGTTTAAAAACTAATCCTAATGGAGTACTGTGAAGTTAATCCATTTAAGTAAACAAAGCAATTTGAGCACAGTAAAATCCAATAAATAAAGAGAACTCAAACCAACTGAGTACTCTAAAACCCAATAAGTTAAGGCAACTCAAACTGTTGAGGAAACCGATTGCTACAAACTATTACTTCGAACTAATCTATATGAGTACTTTGAACTATATTTAAGTTATTTAACTCTTTACCTTCAACACTGAGTTCAAAACTCTTTTCAAATGACAAATGAGTAGGATTAACTGTCAATTTTGAGTTAACTACACTCATTTCATTTGATATAGCTGACTGTTGGGTCTCCGTGGAGCCATTTTTTGTCAGTCGATTTTTCAACCCATATACTGAAACTTTGGTTTGACGTCATTCACAGCTCCAACTTCAGAGGTAAATGAAATATTATCAACTCTCATAAGATGAATCATCATCTGGGCATCTGATATTTCAGTATGGATATATAGCTTATCATAATATTCGTTTCATTAATATTACAATGCACCGTCAGTGTAAACTCGTTGTTTACTTTTGCATCTGATAGAGCATTTTGAACCAGAAATTAATGCATGATGTCATACCTTACTGATTATACATTTATTTTGTACACATACACAATATACAAATAGCCTTAACATTAGCTCATATATTTAATAATGCATTATTAATTGGGTTTATCTTGCTTTTATGAATTATGCACTATAGGTAAATTAGGTAAACTAAATTGTGCATACAGTAGTTTATGTGTGTGAATAAGTGTGTATGGATGTTTCCCAGTGATGGGTTGCAGCTGGAAGGTCATCCGCTGCGTAAAACATATGCTGGATAAGTTGGCGGTTCATTCCGCTGCGGCGACCCCAGATTAATAAAAGGGACCAAGCCAAAAAGAAAATTAATACATTAATGAAATAAAATGCTTTCACGAGTGTGGCTTGCATCTTAAAATTTGTTGGGCTTTATTAAAGGAATAATCATTATTGACTCATTTATACAACCTTAAGTGGTTATAAACCCTTTTAAGTTTCTTTCTTCTGTTAAATACAAAAGAAGATAATTTGAAGAATGTTGGAAAGCTGTAAATCATTGACATCCATAGTAGGAAAAACAATGGTTACAAGTTTTCAGGTTTCTTTAGTGTATTTTCTTGTGTTCAACAGAAGAAAACAAATCTCAAACTAGTTTGGAACAAGCGAATGACGACAGAATTTTCATTTCTGGGCGAACTATTTCTTTACATGCATTTAATTTTGTTTGTATTCGTCTACTTTGATTTCTGTCAAAGGTAAGTCATATACTTGACAAAGACTGACATTTTCAGATTCATTTAAAGTAGAACCCAAATTAAATTTCCTCTTAAATATGCATTATTCAGAAAGTTCATAATTCCTGGAGGCTAATAAATAAATGATTGTAAACTTGTAACTAGTTATTGCATAGTAGACTGGAAAAAAGGATTCACTGGATTTACCAAAATATTTTAAGGTAAATGGTTGCAAAAAATGTATGTGGGCTGAATTGGAATTAAAATGAGTAATATTGAACTTAATTGCTTGTTTAAATTCAGCCCATATAAATTATTTGCAACCAGTTACCTTGTAAAAATTTAGCAACTCCAATGAATATTTTCTTTTCAGTGTCCCTTGACATGACCGTGATCCGCTGACTTGACTTGTTTAATCGACTGCATTCTCTGCAGACCTTAGGATTTGAGACTCGCTTGTGACTTGCATATGTGCGACTTAACTCCCACCTCTGCTGTTTTCCCACTGCGCCTGTGAGTGTGGATCTAAATTGGGTCCTGAGTCCCAGCATGAAGTCGGCTGAAAATGAGGATGCGTTTGCCTGTATGTGCTGCGAGACTCTTCTTGGAAGCATTTAAAGTTTTCTTTTGTCTCTTAAGACTGAGCCACAGAAGTTCTCTCATGGTTGTTTCATTAAGACAAAGTCAATGACATTTCAAAGAAACTGAAACATTGATGATTCAGTGCATAAAAACGCACTTTTAGGTTGTAGAATTTCATTATAATATATGGAGGTGAATCTACTTAAACTTTTTATTCTAAAGTAACCAGGTGTTTATGTGTAATAAAATATAAACGTGTCCCAGCGATATCAGCGGATGCCTGACAACAACATATTTTCCCAACACACCGCTCAATGTTAAGGCTTCCTGCATGTGTTGTCTTTGTTCCCCTCCATTTTCATCCAGAAATAAAAAGCTTTTTCCCTTTTCTCCCACAGCCACTAAACTGTAATTAGTGTAATTCTTTTAATTAAAATACCTCAGAGCCTTTTTAGGCAGTCTGTGATAGCAGATGAGCCCACACACCTAAAGCAGAAGTGTCACTGACAATTAGCCAAACAGGGCAAAACCATGCAGCCTCCACAATTTGACCGTGTTCACATGGATGTGATGAGGAATTTCATACACAGCCCAGTGAAGCATTTTCAATGGGCCTGTAAAAATATCAGCCATGCTCAATATCAAATTAGAGATGTCTATAAGTTTAAAAGACCATCTAATGTACGCCTCTACATAAAGCAGTAAGTCTGAAATCAAACGATGAATCTATTGACGTGTTGAAATAACTCATGCTAATGCAGTTAGCTCATTACACTAGTTATGAGTCAAAGTCAATGTCATCTTAATGAACAGAGCAGCAGAATGCAGCACCTATTAAATATGTAGAAAATCTGCTTGTTTATGCACGTTCAACACTGGGCCTGTCCAAATATTCACGTTTGTGGTCTACTCAACAAGACGTTTGCAAGACTATTCCATGTCTGAAAAAAAAAAAAAAAAAAAAAAACAGTGCCAATGCACATTAAATTTGACAAGTAGTCAAGTGGCCACAAGTGTGTGTATTTGGACAGACCCACAGTTTCATAGCAATTTGTTTAACAATGTTACATTTGCTCAAATGAAATCCAGTCATTCTAACAGGTTCAGGGGTTTCACTCATGGTTCCAAATGCTTGTATGTACACTGTGCTGACCTACTGAAAGCTGCTTGTTTGGCTCAACTTTAATGTTCATTTTGACAGCTGATGATGGATGCTTTTTAAAAATGTTGCAGTTTTTCCATGTGAATTTTTAAGTTTCCAAACCAAAATAACAAATGGCGCATTATAGTATTTGTGAAAATGTTTAACCTCTGTTTAGAGTGGTGAAAAAAAATATTAATAATAATAAAAAATAAATAAATGTAAATAAAAAATAAATAAATAAGTGTGTGTGTGTGTGTGTATATATATATATATATAAAACATATACGCACAATAAATAATACACGCACAACAGTTCTGTCTGGTTCTCGAATCTGATTGGCTGATAGCCATGCGATATTCTGCAATAACAGTACTCGTTTAGCTGCCTCATGCCTCATTCCAACTAGCAGTGACATTGTAGCTGCCTGTCACTCTAGGTGGCTAACTGCTGCAAACAGGTCTGTGTAGGTCGACAGCACAGAGAACACAACAGGCCTCAGAGTGAGCCTGAGAGAAGATCGTTTGAGCTCTACTGGTGCTCCTATTGGCTGTCACTCAAGAAAGTCCCTCTTTATTTGCATAAAGTTGAAGGATTCTCAACTTTGCTACGTCGCTCGACACGACCACCTGGTCGTCAGTGTTTGCTATCGCTCGCGTAGACGGAGGTCGCCGGAAGTAGCTTGCTCTCCATTGAAATAAACGTTCGATTCTCGCTGTAAGTCACTCGTAGGGTAAATGAGGCTGCACCCTTCTGCATTACTCTGCCCACATAGAGTGACAGCAGATCAATAAACTCACTACAGTTTGACAACTATTGCAGCTGTTGAACAACATTATGTACTTTTGAGGCTATTTTAGTCCAGAATGTAGTTGTTTAGATTGCAACTATGCAGTTTATAAGGATAGTGCTTAGGGCCGGCGCGTCCATAGAGGCCAGCTAGGCGGCCGCCTAGAGCGACATAATAATGAGGGCGGCAAATGCACCCCGCCGCCCAACCCAACGTACTGACTTTCATCCACAACATCAACAGAACACTTGCATAATAGGGGTCTGGCATAATAGTGAGGGCGGCAAACGCTCCCTGCCGCCCAACCCAACGTACTGACTCATCCGCAACATCAACCCCCCGTCCTCACTTTACGAACTGGTCAGGTTCGTTTTCACTTTCGGGTTGAGGGCGGCGTGCTAGTCTATTGCCTAGAGCGGCAGTTCGGCTTGCTCCGGCCCTGATAGTGCCTATTTTAAATATTTATAAATTTTGAGAGACAGCACATTGGCATCCATCAGCCTGTCATACTGAGCAGAGCAAAGCTGATTGACGTTTATGCCAACACGATTATGCCATCGAATTGTTGTAAAAACACAATATCACACTCGTAGCCGTACTTAGCACTTTTCCTAATTTGTGCGAATGGGGAAAAAACATTGTTGAAAAACTTCAAAAACTCAAATACTTTTGTTGTGTAAATATACCTTAATCCATTTAAACCCATTTTCTTGCAATCTGAGAATATACATTTTACTCCTTAATAAACGCCTGAACACCTCCGTTGGTATTAACTTGATTAAATCAAGATTTATCAATACTCTTACAGCAATTCGTAACTTTTAGATTTAGTGGCCAATTCATATGAATTCATACAATTTCATATGTACAATTTAATACGATTTGCTGATTCTCCAAATGGCAGCTGGATTGGTTGCTGTGCCTCCTTTTAAAAAAAAAAATTCAATTTTACAGCTGAACTAAACTGACAAAATGTAAAATACTTACATTTCCTTCAGGCTGGTTTTATTCCTGGTCACCAGAGTGAACGGTGGAACACAGCATAGTCAGAATTGAACTGAAATTCAACTGAATTAAATAGCTTTCTGTTTCAGCTTTATTACTATGAATAACAATTGTGACCACTAACAAATTTTTACTTTCATTTTTAGATGTCCTAGTTGTAAACATATCTGTCAGTGAAACATTTTAAATAAAAAAAAACTATTATTTTCCAATTTAAACATTTCTTAATAGCCATCGACAAAACATTTAAACAAAAGAGAATTTAAGATATAATATTCATAATATTGAAGAAATAATACCATTCATTCATGCATTCATTTATTTTATTTTCGGCTTAGTCCCTTTATTAATCTGAGGTCGCCACAGCGGAATGAACTGCCAACTTATCCAGCATATGTTTTACACAGCGAATGCCCTTTCAGCCGCAACCCATCACTGGGAAACATCCACACACACACTCATACACTACAGTCAATTTTTTAGCATACCCAATTCACCTGTACCGCATGTCTTTGGACTGTGCAGGAAATCAGAGCACACAAAGAAAACCCACGCAAACACGGGGAGAACATTCAAACTCCACACAGAAGCACCAACTGACCCATCCGAGGCTCGAACCAGCGACCTTCTTGCTGTGAGGCGAACGTGCTACCCACTGCACCACCGCGTCACCTGAAATAATACCAAAAGGTCACAATTGTAACTGGTAGGATTAAATGGCTTAAGCTTAGAAGTGAACCTTCATGCTTGCTCAAAAAAAACAAAAAAAACAAAGACAGTATGAACTCTTAGTAAATTACACCTAAAAAATATATTTCAATTTTCTCACGTTATCAAGTTGGCATGCCTTGGACTATAACCCACTGCATGACACAATTATGAAAAATTCGGTACATCCAAACGCAATAATGCCATTCTGTGTGCGGCTATTTGCCATAAATGACGCTATGTGGTGGATAATGTTACAGAGTTTCACTCGTTTGCCTTCCCAAGTTTCTATACTGTAATTACATGCATGAAAATCTCCCTCTGTTCTCTCTCTCTCTCATGGAATTCATGCATAATTACTCGCATAATTATAGTTCTCTCCATTCTGTCGTTATGGTTTTGTCTTACTTGCTGTCGCTCTCTCACTTAGATCGAGACTTATATCGTAGGCCGTTGTGTCGCAACGGTTATAGAGCGGCTTACAGTGGCTCTCCTGAGCGCTGTGGAAATGGAGTATGTGAGAGGCCCTGCTGAGAAAGTGGTGCACACTCCCTGCTTCAGACAAGTGTTTGTGTGAGTCCTTGTGCTCTGGAGTTAAGAGAGCTTGGGAAGAGACGCAAGGATGTCAACTTTACCCATTTAAATTTTATGGAGAGAATGCGAATGTGACATCCCAGCAGGTACAATTAGCAAGACTGCTTAGCAACAGAATGTCACTGATGAAGGAGTAAAGAACATGGAAAGATAAAGTGGAGCGCTGATAGGAACATGACAGCTGGATGTAATGTCTTCCAAGAAATGACTGTAGGGGGTTGTTTATTTTGTTACACTTTGAGGACAAATTCATAAAAAGCAGCAAGTTCTCTTTTAAGGCTAGATTTAGGGTTTAGCATTGGATTTATAAACAATACAAGTCAACAGCGCAGCTCATTTTGAATTAATTGCAGTATTTTCCTTACATGGATTTTAAAAGTAGATTTTAAAGAGTAATTAGTTATGAACCAAACAAGCAGGCAAGATACAAGGAGAATCACAACATTATAAACCTTCATTTGAAGTATTTTAAAACCTTCCAGTTACAAAACCACTTTGAGGAAAAGCACTACAATCCTATGAAGCATTGCAAATGACACAAATAAAATAATAACACAGAAACATAAATAAATAATTATATAAACTATATTGATGTTTGAATTTAAAGAAACAACGTATGAAATTTTGAAATAAATAAAAATTGCTTTAGGGGTAATTGATGTATTGGCTCTCTTCGGATAAGGAAATTTATAAAGATACACACAAAAAAAGTCCAAGGCATTCGAAAAGTGGATGAAAAATGTAATGGATGTCCAGTGTTCTCCAGCCTCTGGCGCCTAGACTGCAGCTCAGTTTGGCCAGAGAAGAAATGGTCATGCCTAACTGAGCCTGGTTTCGCTCAAGTTTTTTTTCCCCTTCACTTTCGTTAATTGGTAAAAGTTTGTTCCTAGCCACTGTCACCACAAGCTTGCTTGGTTTGAGACTTGGTTTGGAAATTCCTCTTCAGTGTTTGGACTTCTAGCAGTGAAATTTAACCACACTGAATTGAATTAAACTGATTTTCAACTCTGAAAACTGGACAGACACTGTTTCAGTTTACTAGAACTTCAATGTTAAGCTGCTTTGACACAATCTAGATTGTAAAAGCGCTATAGAAATAAACATGAATTGAAGATCAAAGGCTTAACTTTTTCCACCTACCTTTTGAGTGTCATAGACTTATGTTTTTTTTGTGTGTGTGTGTGTGTGTGTATATCTTTATGAATTCCTTATCCGAAGAGAACCAACACATCAATTACCACTGAAGCCATTTTTATTTGATTCAAAACTTCATGTTAGAAATTTTTATTTGGTGTAAAACGTGAATATTTCAAAATATAAAATCATATTGAAGCATTTTTTTTTATCTAGAAAGATGGAGTTGGCAGAGCTAAAAATCTTCACGCTTTGCTCACTACAACTCTGATTGGTGGAATTTTCTGTACAACATTATTGCTAAGCAATATGATAAAATATACACTACCTGACAAAAGTCTTGTTGCCTATCCAAGTTTTAGGAACAACAAATAATAACTTGACCAAGTTGATCATTTGGTATCAGAAGTGGCTTATATGAAAGGCAAAGGCCTCTAGATTACGCTTATTTTACCAAAATAAAACATGCTAATGCCTTGAATTTAATGATTTAATTTCAACAGTAAGGTCTGACTTTGCTTAGACAAAAGTCTTGTTAACAGAAATAATGTACAGTATAGAATATAAAGTCATTGTGCAGTGGAAAAAGAATTCATATTGTGTATGACTCCTATGAGCTTGGAGGACTGCATCCATACATCTCTGCAATTACTCAAATAACTTATTAATAAAGTTATCTGGAATGGCAAAGAGTGTTCTTGCAGGACTCCCAAACTTTATCAAGATTCTTTGGATTCATCTTCAATACCTCCATCTTATCACAGACATGCTCAATAATGTTCATGTCTGGTGAATGGGCTAGCCAATCCTAGAGCACCTTGACCTTCTTTGCTTTTAGGAACTTTGATGTGGAGGCTGAAGGAGAAGGAGCGCTATCCTGCTGAAGAATTTGCCCTCTCCTGTGGTTTTTAATGTAATGGGAACAAATGTATTGATACCTCAGGCTGTTCAAAGTGTTGCTATCCACTCTGCAGATCTCTCGCACGCCCCCATACTGAACGTACCCCCAAATCATGATTTTTCTCTCACAAAACTTGACTGATTTCAGTGAGAATCTTTGGTCCATGCGGGCTCCAGTAAGTCTTCTGCAGTATTTGTGATGCAGGTCAACAGATGATTCATCTGAAAAATCTACCTTCCAAATCATCAACTTGAAGTCTAGTTATTATTTGTTGCTCTTTATTGTATCATTTCATATAAGAACCGCACGATATTGGAAAAATCTGACATTACAATATTTTGTTTTGCTGCGATATATACTGCCATATGAAAACTATTTCGCCAGATGGCTTGAATAGCTCTATTTGTGAAAAAAAACAACAACATTCATTTAGAGTGGTTGTAAGGATGTGAATAATGTATAAAAAAAATATTGCAAGAATAATTACAAGCAAAGAAAAAAGTAAACAAATTCTTTATGGTTTTCCGGAGAGTCAAACAGAATTCAAGTACAGAAATATAGTAATGTAAAACAACATTTTATAGTCTACATTGTATTAATAAGTAAATTTTTCTTCATTAAAGTTACAAATGTTTTATGTTATTGCGTCTGAATGCCTTACATATTCTTGAAGTGCCTTTAACACATGCAAATGATAAGTTTTACTCTGTTATGGTTACACGTTGCAATGACTCTCAAATACAAATCTCATATATACTCAATTGTTGATCGACTATAATCCCAACTTAACATTGCATATCCGGCAATGTGACTATTGCAGATATGGGTTGATTTTCTGCACATTTACGGTTTTCCAATATTTTTGTTAAATGTTGAATTAGGCCCTCTTTATTAGTGCAGACATTACAATTACTGTATATCATGGCATTCGCTGAAGGCAAAATAAAAGTAAAACACTGAGACAGCTAACACCAAACAGAACAAAGTCGGCTGTAAACAATGTCATTTTGTTGGGTGCCAGAATCGATGCAGAAATGTAAACGCATACCAGTTGCCAGACCAAAAAAAGAAAGAAAGAAATATACCCCTAGCTGTGTATTACAGTAAAATGCAAGCAGACTGGAAAGCATTAATAAAAAAAATGTCTTTTGTTATTGTGGGTTATGATTTTATTGTGTAGCTAAAAATGCACTCCCACCATAAAATAAGAAACGAATAAGGTGGATTTACTAACTGCTGTGCTAATGAACAGAGGCTAAACATGTAGTAGTTTGTGTTGTCTCCCTCTCTCTACTTTTACCAGAGCAAGAAAACTTGCTGTTTGCTAGCTAGCAAAGTTTGTTATTTTTGTAGTAATAAAAATAAAGCTAATATGTGACTTAAAAATTAACAATTCACGTCTAAATGATAATCTAAATATACAGGCGTTGGAAACATGAAGTTTATTAAAACAAAGCAGGGAAAGCCTTCAAAAAGTCTAAACAGTCACGTTCATTGTCACCCACAAAACAGCATACACGCTCCAAATTAGTTTTGGTTTTTAGATCGCGTTGCCAATGTTATAAGCTCACATTAGTTACATAGTTTAAAGTAGCTACTACAAACGCTAGCTTGTGTGTTTATCTCACTCTTACCGCTCGGAAAAAAAACTGCATGTAACACAGCGGGTGAACTTTCAGTGGCAGTTACCTGAAAACGGTACAGTCAGCAGTAATGCATTGAAATAGTTTCAGAGGTAAGAGGCACATTTAACTTCATTAACGTTACTACTTATTATGATGTTAATGTCCTGCAGCTATTGTTGAGCAAGTTAGGTGCGCTATCTGCTGGTCACTTCGAGAAGCTTTTGTTTATCTCCTGCGCAGTGTTTCTTCAAGCAAACCCAAAGCTCTCATCTTCTCCACAAAGGTACACACTTGCCATTTACTTTCCTTTTGTTATCCTTATTTTGCGGCTAAATTATATCCAAATATATTTTTGCCCATTTCTTAAACCTACCTTTTGCCGCGCGGATCAGGGTCCTTGGGTCGAGTGAACTGATAAGGCCGCAGCTTCTCCCAGCGGAGCCGTGGTTGTGTGTTTGTTTTACGGGTGTGTAAATTAGCCGTAATTCGTTTGCTCAGTAATGACGTGGGAGAGAGCTAATTGGGGCAGTGTTGATGGGTGCGTAAATGAGTCTCTAGTGTGATATGCTAATGAGACCCTGATTCTCTAACTCTCCTGGATCAAGCTTGCAGACATAGGAAATGAATTATGTTTTTGCCCACAAACATACAAACAAACGTCAACGGCGGCTTGAAGCTTGCTACAAAACAGCACACATTTAAGTTGTTTTCATGTGCTTTTATTTCAAGCAGTCTAACTTGGCATGAGGACAAAGCATACCTGAAGAAAAATGCTACTTTATTATGTTACTAAATAAGTATGACTCTGTCTATCATGAAACAGTACTAGTGTTACCATAGTTGTTTTTGGAGTACTGCATAAATACCATGCTAAACAAGTAAGTGATATCATTTAATGCCAGTATTTTTTCTTTTCTTTTTTTGTAAGAGGCAGAGAAAGTAGTCTATAATGATGGTTTTATTCTAAATCAATCACTCTAAAATGTATTGCTTTTTTATCTGACACACACATGATGCCCATATTTCTGCTTTACAGCCATCATATTTTCTTGATTGTGTGTTCACTTCTTTACTTCCTCCTTCTCTGTTACAACTGAAGAGAAAACACAAAAAATGTTACATTGGATTAGAATTCATAGGGTTAAAGGCTTTAGCTGCACATAATTTAAAATGCTACAAGTAGCCCACG
Source organism: Danio tinwini (assembly GCA_903798205.1). Classification (NCBI taxonomy): domain Eukaryota; kingdom Metazoa; phylum Chordata; class Actinopteri; order Cypriniformes; family Danionidae; genus Danio; species Danio tinwini. The sequence continues at coordinate 4,004,507 of CAIGQZ010032144.1, forward strand.
TACAATTTGTCAATGTATGATACAGCAATTCTGGTTGGATTAGTTGCATTCAATTAGTTGCATTTATAAGTGGAGGTTACATTAGCAAAATTCCAGCATTCTTTTCTTTACAAAACGGCTCATTGTCAATATCATCTTTAATTAACAGGTCTCATACTTTCAAATGAAGCAACCTTCTGTTGGTTTGCAAAGCAAATTCACATGACTAACGTGAACACTGAATCCATATGGGGATGTTTTTCACCTCACTTTTATCTCCAGATGCAAATTCCTGTTGCAACAACTACATTTTGCTAGTGAATTTTTGCAAAGCATCCTCAAACATTATCGTACCATAAAGATACATTAGATGGTATTTTCTGTAATTTATAACGCAACACTTCCTGTTACCACTGACAGAATGTTTAGACAATCCATGTTTTCACTGTTAGTAGTGTACATTATTTTACATAGTACAGAATCAATTGGAAAAATCTGCTAATACAGAAGCATTGCTCGCTTTCATGTGCTGTAAGCTAACATGATCAAACAATTCACACTGTCAAAGACGAGTCTATTCTTTATTTTGATACATTGCGTTCAGATATTCATTCAAAAAAATATTTTAGGTTGCACATTTTGTTAAAATGATTTTAAAAAATGCAGCCATTGGCTGGTTATAATAATAAAAACGCTTCTAAAAAGGGATAACATTAGGTGAGACAGATAAGCTAAATTTGCATGCATTTTCAACAGAAATCAATGGCCCAATCCCAATTCTGCCCCTTAGCCCTTTCCCTGACCCCTACCCCTCATTTTGCGCATTCACGTGAAGGGGTAGGGGTGTCCCAATTTTCTTTAGCTTGAAAGCATAGTGCTTAGGAGAAGGGCTAGATAGCCCTTAAAACTGAGATATTTTATAAACCACACTTGAAACCAAGGGATATGAAAATTTCCCAGAATGCACCATCTACAACGGCAGCATGGCTGCACACAAAAGTAAGGAGATGCACAAATTAGTATTTTTTGCCATTATTATGAATTTTTACAACAAACAAGCATATATTTTATTACATTCATAACAGCGTTTGTGTTTTACCGTCACGCTTTAAAAAACAAAAACGATAAATTTCGCTATTTATAACCCATAATAAAAACTCCTGTATAGCAGTCCCACAACATACTTTCACATCTGACACTGGATGACACTCGAACACCCTGTCAGAAATGTCTAGTGCAGTGGTCGGGAACTATGGCTCGCGAGCCACCTGTGGCTCTTTGACCAAAAATAGGTGGCTCTCCAGCTGTCTCCTTCAATAAAATTCTACAGTTTAAAAAATGATAATCGTCACTAGTAATCAGTTTCCTATTGAAAATACATTTACAATTCCCTCGTTATTGTAATTTTATTTTGTAGGAAAAAGATTAAAAACTCGACCTTTCAAACAATGCGTGTGTGCGGCGCAGTGAATAATTTACGTTTCTATGGTAACCGCGCGAGTGCAGACGTAAATTCAAACAACGTTCATGAGTGGTGATGATGGCAAAAAGAAATTCTGAGGAACATCGAAAGTTTCAAAATGAGTGGCAGAAATTATTGACGGCTCTGCTGCTCTGCCCTGTCTGATCTGCACCAAACGCATTTCGTCTTGTAAAACATCAAATGTTAAGAGACATTTTAAAACCCACCATGCTGCTTTTGCGGCCAAGAACTAGCCGAGTGAAAGCCGGAAGAAGGCGTGTGAGGAGCTCCAGCATAAACTGCAAACCAGACAAAAACAGCAGAGGCAGGACGGGAGTTTGGACAGGGGCATGTGGGAATTTGAGTGCTGCGAGATCATTGAAGCTCACAAGGCAAAGCAAACCTTTCACAAACAGCGAATAAGTTGTGTATGCTGCTAAGTACAGCAAATAAACTGTTCGCGGCAGTGCTTAATCTGAGCCTTAATTTGAATCTTGTCTAGAGAAATGTCAGATATTCGTGTATTGCGTTCCGGTATTTATTTTAATTGATCCGGCATTAACTTGTGCGTGGTGAATACCTGTGTGTGTGTGTGACATCCAATGCCTCAGTTTGTCACGTGGGTACACAAACCAGTCTTGAACGATTCGTTCATTTTGAACGAATCTTTACTCGAGAACGATTAGTCATCTCAGGGAGTAATTCATTCATTCACGCATGCGCACATTTGTGCTGGTGAAGGAGAAGATTAGTTCATTTTTTCGAGTTCTCTATCGGGTTTGAACCGTTCGTTCTTCACATGAGAGACAGAAGCCAATCATATGCATTAAGAGCCGGAAAAATATTTGATCTGTTCATTTCTCCAGTCCTCGGTTTCGAGTAATCTCTTTACATACTAGTACTAGTATACTAGTAACTGTATAGTTATAACTATACTAGTAAAAGCTGTTACATGATGAACGAATGACTCAGAAAGTAGTGAGTCGAGTGTGTATGCGCGGCTGCGCGCACACACATAAAGGCAGTCACTTTTGACCAATCAGCTTTCTTATGTTTACAATCACGCTCATTGGTTGGGTATTATTGCACAACAGCAGCATAACGATCTCAAGTCAGCCAGAAAACATGACGGAAGAGGTAACTGGGCTCATCTGGAAGTTTAGACTGAGTGAGTGATTTTTGCTTGACACATAATAGTGAAGTGAACTGAGTGTCAGTGGTGTTAGTAAACTGAACAGTGGTTTCATGCTTTTTTCAGCTGAGTAAGGTCAGGTTCCGGTGTCCTGACATTTTATACTACCCATCAGATTATGCTACCAACATATATATATATATATATATATATATATATATATATTATAGTTCGATATATAAAGTCACGCGGCTCTTTAAAAATGCATTTGCCAAAAAAAACTCAGAAATGGCTCTTTGCTGAAAAAAGGTTCCCGACCCCTGGTCTAGTGGCTGGGAATGAGCTTTTTACAGTGTGGTATAACATTAATGTTAATGTTGTTTTCATGTGTTTAGATGAATATGGCCACGGTGTAAATGCACAGTACAAGCTCATTGCCACATTATATCGTTATGATAACATGATATCGTTGCCCTCAATGATTTCCTGAAGATAAATACCAAAAAAAAAAACGCAACTAGAATAACTACAGCAGTCGCCATTGTCAATTATGAACACGTATGAGCTCGCAATGGCATGTGCAGGTGTTGTAGTACTGTCCCATTTCTTAGAGATACAATTTGAAGCCCTTCACCCTCTGTTTCAAGGACCAAGGGGAAAGGGGAAAAAAATAGAATTGGCCAATATATTGTGCGCCACTAAACATTAAAGTCAAAGTCACACAATGGAGCCCACAAACTCTTTTGGCCATACCTCGAACCTCCAGCTTGCACTCCACTTCATCCTCTCCTAGGTCGTTGATGGCTTTGCATGTGTACTTTCCGCCATCAAACAAGCTGGGCTTACGGATGTTTAAAGTCAGCACACCCTGGTTATTCTGCATGAGAAACTTTGGATCCTCTCCAATAATCATCTTATTTTTCATCCATATAATCTTTGGCTGGGAGGAGAACAAACAAGATGGAGAAAGAGAGAGCATTGTCGCTTAAGTGGCTTAAAAACGTCTGCATGGGTGAATGGGTTTATTTAGTCACGCACTATGCCAACACTTACTTTCGGGCACCCACGGACGGCACAGCTGATGGCAGCACTGTAACCTGCCACAACAGACCTGTCCACCAGAGGAGTGATGAACTTTGGAGAGCTGTTCATGTCTTTTTCCTTGTAGGGTTGAGGTTTGTATTGAAGACCTAAAAGAAAGAGACAGTTAGAAGAATGCACATTACATTCTGCAAATCACTTCAGAGACACAATATTGCAATAATGTTCATGTAATGCAATATTCAGTGTTTGGAGATTAATTTTTAAAGGCCATGTAGGTACCTGTTTTGGCGATGACAGCTGTGTTTTTGCTAAGGCCAGCTTCCTCACTCATGCCACAGATGTTCTCACTGAAAATACGGAAGAAGTACTCGTTCCCCATCACCAGATCAGACACAGTGCAGCTCGGCCTACGATTGTGTTCAAGAACCGTGAACCACTCCTAAAGCAAGTAAGAGAAAGATTTGTGGAGAAACAGGCGTGCAAATAAAGAACCTCAAAGTGGAGAAACTCAAAAGAGACATTTTTACTGCCGTTGTGGTTAAAAGTATGTTGAGAAACAAACAGTAAATGGGTGTACTTGCTCTGTGCATTGCATTGGCTATCTAAGGATCTGTCATAGTACAGTATGTCTAAATGACTTATTTTGATGTCACAAAAATGCAATTAACTAAAGTAATTTTATAGATTCTTACATTTTATATACAAAAATGATAATTTAATTATTAATTATTGTTTTAAATAACTTCAAAATATGCAAAACCATTTTCACCATTGTTCATCATAGTAGATATTTAATGTTTTTTATATATATATATATATATATAAAAATTTTAAATTATGTTCCAAATGGGGTTTTGTAAATTAAAGAGCTCCTATTATGGGTTTTTAAAAATGACCTTCCATGCAGTGTGTAACACAGCTCTAAGTGAAGTGAAATATCGGCTTAAATCTGAAAGTTTGCTTCATCTATAAAAATTGTGACATCAACAGTCTGCCTATTTGTTGCACACGCAGACCTGGGGAAATTGAAAACCCCGCCCACTAAAGCCTGGTTTATACTTCTGCGTCAAGTGATCGGCGTGACCCACAGCGCAAGCCTCGTGCGTAGCCATGCATTTATACTTCTGAGCGCTGTTTCTGTTGCTCTGCGATACACTTCCGAAACACTAGCTGGCAGTAGGTGTTTATGTTACTCTATGTCGAGTTTCTTCGCTGGTGTTTTGTTTTTTCTGAACACCTCCTTTATGTACAAGTGGCTCAAATTTGCTCATTTTGAGGCGGGATCCGGCAGACGTGCAACAACTTTAATTATAAGGTAAACACAAAACATACAGTCTCCATCCGGAGCTCCTTCACAGGACTCCACACTTGTAAACACTCGCTGCATCGGGCCCGCGCGGCTCTCACCTCCGCACACACTTGTCGGGGCTACCAAGCCGACCAATCACAGATCTTGTGCTACGCGTTACATTTTTTGAGAGGTGCGCGTCAACAACGCCGATGGGCACGACGAGGGCTATGCGTCCACGCGTAGGCTGCGCCGTAGCATTCGCGTGCGCTTGACGCAGAAGTATAAATCAGCCTTAACACTGTAGCAACAAAAAAATATCCCAGTTAAATCATATTGCGTAGATGCTGTACTCTGAAGTGTGAGGGAAAGTTAGTGTTATTTTCCCTACCCAAACATGAGGCTGTGGAGAGTCAGCAGTAGAAGTTTATTGTTGCAAAAATACCTCAGCATTATAGCCCCAGCCTTGTGCTGTGTTCCCGTCATTTTTTTGACGAGTGCTTTAGCAATCTACATGCGTACAATGGTGGATTCGTTGGCCGTTGTTAAAGGAAAGATCAGAAAAAACTATTGATGTATGGGACTTTGTCAGAGCTTGACAGGGACTTTACAGTAAACAGTTCATGGATCAGTTTCTTCCTCCATTTCACAAGTGTAAGTTAGTGCGATTTAAAATGGTAGCCTACTTGTTTTCTTGCAAAATTTGTATTTAATTGTTTTGTTACTTGTAACCGATCAATGCGGCTTGTACTGTATCTGGTTAACTATTTATATTCTCAAATTGTGTCTAAAGCCACGTTAAAAACGCGACGTGTGCCACTTTGTTTACAGATTTGAATGTGTTTGTGAGCTAGAGATCCACTGACGTTTGTCATTGCTATGGCCACTGTCAGCTCTTCATACACACGTGTGGCGGTCAAGTTTCAAAATAGTTCAGCTTTTGCCACTGTGTGGATTAATATTGAATGTATGTCATGGTTAAGAATAATGTACTGGTGTTTAACTGCATTGCTTTAATGCACTCCTGCATTGTGCTCACGCATACACTCTGCACTCTGACTATTTCAACAATATTGATAAGCCATGGTCGGCGATTTTCTCTGTCTTGCGCTGAACACAGTTGATCAATCGCAACAGACTGGGTCATCAGACCAATCAGCGCAGATTAGCATCGCGCCAAGGAGGGGTTTGGGAACAAATGAATCGCTGAACAAATCAAATGGCAGTTGTTGGGATAATTAGGTTAAAATATGTGCATATTATAAGACAATGAAAGTGTTTTTTGACCATGGATGCATATCAGCCTGTTGTTGGAGACCCCCAAAACCAAAAATATGACCCTTTTAATGCATAATAAGGGCTTTAAATATAATAAATAATTATGCTAAAATTTTTACAAATCTAGACACCTTTGTCAGATGTTTTAAGTAGTTTTCAAGTTGTTTAAAATATGAACGATTGATCTTCTTCTAACAACTTAAAATGTCTGACAAAGTTAGATCTTTTAAAATATGTCATCAAATGATTTATGTAATAAACATGCCTGAAAAAAATCTTTCTTTTTTTCTGCAATAGTGTATAAATTTTTTATCCAAAGCATAGGCTGCCTACAAACATTCAGGAGAGTTTATTTATTTAAAACGTGCAACATCCAAGAATATTTGATGCAGACAAGTCAAGTTCTTTCACACAAGACTGTATGTCTGTTTGTCAATTCTAAGAACACAAAGAACAAAGTTGTGTTCTGTGTCCTCGTGTTCTTTCTAGTTAGCATTACAAGACCAGTCTCCAGAAGAAAACGTCTGTACATTGTTTTTCTAACAGTATTACATGCTGTGATCTTAATGGTCAACTGATATAAAGCATAGTAATTAAGCACGTAATTAAAACAACACCCGTAAAAATAAACACCAATAATCCACTTTTAATACGATTAAGACATTACTCTAATTAAGGCCCAATCCCAATTCTCCCCCTTAGCCCTTCCCCTTACCCCTACCCCTCGTTTTGCGCGTTCCCGTCAAGGGGTAGTGGTGTCTCAATTCTCTTTAGCTTGAAAGCGTAGGGCTAAGGGCAAGGGGTATACACCCCTTCGAACGAAGATTTTTCAGGAGCACATTTGAAACGGAGGAGTAAGAAAATTTCCCAAAATACACCTGCTACAAGTAAGTAAGAAGATCCACAAATTAGTATTTTTTGTCATTATTCCAAATTTTTTTGACAAACATATGTTTTAATATATTCATAACCGGGTTCATGTTTTACCATCATGCTTTTTTTTTTTAAACGAAAAAAAAAAAACGCTAAATTTTGCGATCTATAATCCATAATCATAACTCTGTAAGTACAGCAGTCCCACAACATTCTGACACTCGATGACACTCGCATACTCTGTCAGAGCAGTTTAGTGGATGAAAATGAGCTTTTAACAGTGTCTGCTATAATGTTGTTTTCGTGTGTTTACATAGATGAATACGGCCACTGTGTAAATACACAGTACAGTTACGATCTTATTGCCACATTATATCATTATGATAACATAATATATCCCTTCAATGATTTCCTGAAGATAAATACCAAAAAACAACACAACTGGAATAACTACAGCAGTCGCGATCGTCTGATCCCATATGAATGTCGCGATGACATATGATGACGTGTGCAGGTGTTGAAGTGCTGTCCCAATTCTTAGGGGTAAGTTTTGAAGCCCTTCCTCTTAACCCTCGGTTGTAAGGGCCAAGGGGAAGGGGTAGGGGTGCAAAAATAGAGTTGGGATTGGGCCTAAGAGTCTACCATGTAAACAGCAATTTTTGATTATTTAATTGACTAAAGTCATAATCAAATTAAACAGAAATCGAATTAAGACATGTGAAGTATGCCAATATTAGTTACATTATGGAACTGCAGTACAGACATGTAAGCACCTTAATCAAACTATTACCATCGTGTGGCATTTTTGCTGCATTTTGTGACAGGATTGTCTATACAAAAACAGGTGGTTGACACTATTCTCTGTGCCTACCTAGTCAGTGAAGGATAACAGACACCTGCATTGCGAAATGCGGAGGTTTTATCCCGATGCGGTATCAAATTCTATTAAAACAACACACTTCCAGCAGTTCATACTCTCATCCAATATCTCGTTTGTCACAGGTGGCATGCATGAAATGTTCCTGAATTAAGCTGTGGTCACACTGGACTTTTCTGCCCATAGACTTCCATTTATATGCACGCAAATGCGTCAGACCGGAAACCTCTGTGCAGAAATTAAAAATATATAGCATTCGCTCGCTTTTACGAATGCCTAATCATCTTGTTTAATCCTGCCCCTTTTCGCAGCGCTGTATGACAGAATTTCATTTTCATTTCGCATACACAAACTCTAGTGTGACTGTGGCATGTAAGTGAAAATGCCAAACTGCAGTTAAAGTGGACAAATTAAAAAATGAAACATCCGAAATTACATGAAACTCCAGAGGAAATGTATATAGCGTGGTGATGCAATAATTATCGTTACATTAATCGAATTATGCGCTATAGCATGTAAAACGGGATCATGAAAGAAACATTCATAAAGCAACTCATGTAAACACCTTCATCATATTATTGTTTTAATCAGATTAAGGCAAATAATTAGCTTACTGATATCCATGTAAGTCACTGTTATTCTTTTGGTAAACAATCAGTGCAAGTTAATCAATGCAAGTTTTTGTAATATTCAGTCGAAGCCTGACCATTTGTTTCTGCATTTGAAGTGGCTGTACTTCTCTGTTGATATCAGATTGACACCTATAGACACAATATTCTTAACCATGTCCCTAATACCGTTAGTTTGGTATGAGGGAATGATGCGCAAAAAGAAAGTCCTGTCCCCTACTTAATATTCTGTTCCAGTTGGAAGTACATCAACAAAATGAAATAAAAGTCTTAGAAACTTCTGGTTCACGCTGACTTTAAGGGGCCTAACCAAACCTGCTAATTAGAAAGGAGTGTCCACATATAGTATATTTGGCTAAGAGGTCCTAATCTGGGTTTACCTTGGTTTTTTTGTCAGCCTTCTGGACAGTATAACCAATGATCTCAGAGTTGCCATTGTCTTTTGGAGGCTTCCACTCTAATGCAGCATTGAAGCCCCAAACATCAGTGACTGTGACAGCTATTGGTGGCCCAGGCTTGTCTATGGAAAAGGAATGAAAAAAAATGTTTTAGACCTTGACACCGCTACACTCTTCTAATTTGAGACTAATTATCATGAGCTAATTGGAGAAGAAGCTACAAGTGAGTGAGCAGAGGAATGATAAAAATGAAAGAGGGATAAAATAATGAGGAAGAGGAAAAAGAGAAAGATTGAACACATGAGCGTGAGGTAGGGATAGTGAGATCAAGTCTAAAAAAAAAGACTTGAGAGCGAGAGAGTTCGAGTTTGCGGCTGGGAGCGGTTGGCATTAATCCTGGGCAGGCTGCTGGGATGCTGGCAGCAAACTGTGACTAAATGGCTGTCTGGCTCATCTAAAGGGTTTTTGCACTCTCATTAACTTACCTCCCAGCGGGAACACAGAGTGAGTGTCCCCTAATCCTATCCTAATCCCGTTCAACACCAGGAATAATCCAAACAACACCCCACAGAATAATCCCTGCAACCGAACTGACCTATGACATCCTCGATTTCAGTGAAAAGTGTAAGTGTTTAATATGAAACCTTTTTGAAGGTTTAGGAGGTGGAAATTTAGCGTCACTTTTGAAAGTGATCCTCTAACAGTTTTCACAGGATTGCAAATTTAACCTGACTCACGCTTCGCTTGAAAATGAATCTTTTGAACTGTGCCGTTTAATCCTCTAATTTTGTCATCTAGCGATGTCTATAATGTTGATGTGAGTTATCTTCACAAATTATTGAGCAGCTTCTTCAACAGCCTTAAGGGAATAGTCAGTTGGCATTTCTGTGTGAAGTTTGCATGTTCTCCCCGTGTTCGCGTGGGTTTCCTCCGGGTGCTCCGGTTTCGCCCCACAAGTCGAAAGACGTGGTATAGGTGATTTGGGTAAGCTAAATTGTCCGTAGTGTGTATGTGTGTGTATGGATGTTTCCCAGTGATGGGTTGCAGCTCGTAAAGTTGGATAAGTTGGCAGTTCATTTCGAATTCAGAATAATAAAAAGGGACTAAGCCGAAAAGAAAATGAATGAATAATGTTGGTAATCAGGTAGCTGATGTTACTCAATGACATCCATGGTAAAACAGCTTAAAGATCAACAAATGTTAATTTTAAGTGAACTATCCCCTTAAAACACAACTTAAGAATGGCTCACTCAGATATTTTAAATCAGGATTGTTATTAAGGTAAACTGCACATTTTGTGACTACCGCCGTACACATTGTGACAGATGTCTTTGGTCATCTAATCACATCTCATGCTGTTTTCTGAGCATCTTGCCATGAGCAATGCATTTTTATGACGGCATGTCAAGCTGAAAAAATTCAGAGAGACAGCCTTGCGGGCAGTGTTTATATCGCACAACAGCGCTTGCGGCCTCAAGGTCCTTTCCCAGTCCTGTTTCACTTTTTCTCCTCTTACAGCTTGCTATAGCGCTTTTGGTGGTCAAAAATGGTAAAAGTTTAAAAGATGATTAACTACTTCGCTTCACTAATTACTTCATAAGTCACACGTGCACACCATCTAGTAGTTATTTTAAAGAGTCATGTTAGCATTGGTTCATTTTACCTGTAGGATGAAACTGGTTGATTTTGTGCTATTTACTAGTGATGGGTCATTCTTGAATGATTCATTCATTTTGAACGAATGTTTAATGTGACTCGGGAACAACAAGTCCTCTCAGGGAGGGACTCGTTTATCCACGTATGCGCACATTTGTACAGGTGGTTTCATTCATTTTTCATATCTTTTGAATTGTTCATCACGTGAAAGACAGAAGTTAATCATATACATTTAGAGCTGGAAAAAGATTGGATCTGTTCATCTCTCGAGTCCTCGGTTTGAGTCCCTTGTTCATTACATGAAAGACAGAAGCCCAATTATATGCATCTAGAGCCTGAAAAAGATTTGATCCGTTCATTTCTCGAGTCCTCGGTTTGAGTCCTTCGTTCATCACTTGAAAGACAGAAGCCAATCATTTGCATTTAGAGCCTTAATGCAATTATAGCCTCATCTTAATGAATGAGACTCAAAGGTCCGAGTCAGTGAAATGATCCAAACTTCCCATCATTACTATTTACATCTTCTGGTTTTGAAATTTGCACCTGTGATTTGAGTTGAACACTTGCCTACAATCTGGATTTCAAGATTTGCTTTATCCTTCATGTTCTCAATCTGCACACACAGGGTGTACAGACCAGAGTGCTCTCTGACTGACTGCCTGATGAACAGGATGGTGTCCTTGTCACTTGTGCGGATATTCACCAGCCCAGTGTCTACCGGTGCGCCATCCTTGAGCCAAGTCACTATCGGACGGGGTTTGCCCTAATAACAGTTGACATGGTGTAAGACCAGCGACTCGACAGCAAAGTAGCACTGCACAAGTACAGAGCAGAAGAATGTATGTGCATGACTGACCTGGAAAGGAATGACAAGGTTGACCTTCTCACCCACTTGTTTGATGTACTTAGTCCTAAGATGCCGTGGGAGGCGGATTTTAGGACTCTCTGAGAGAGTTGAAGAGGAGAAAAAGACAGAAGAAAACATGCTGAAAATGACAACACGGAGAGTTGGGGTTTACATCATGTTCAGTGCGTCATAGGCAAGTCTGATTTGTCTATGCTGACAAGTTTCGTTTCAGTGAGCAATCTAGATGACTAAGAGAGTGTTTTGTTGTGTGTATGTATGTTTGTAGGCATGTATGAGTCTCACCAACAATCTCCCGAATGGTGACAGCTTGCGCCAGCACAGCCCAAGGGCTAAGGCCAGCCCTGTTCACAGCTGTCACCCTGAACAGCATCTTTTCTCCAACAGGCAGCCCTCTGACCCTGTAACTATTCTTCTCAACGGGGGTCTCATTGGCCTTCACCCACTCAGTGGCTGTAAGTTGCACCAGCGGCAAAGCAAGCGGCAAACCAGCAACATTTGTAAACATGTCAAAAAAAAAAAATCAAAATCTATTACGTCACTGTGATGGTTTGAAACTGAGAAGGCACTCAGTGTTCGCTCACCTCCCTCGACACAATATTCAATAAAGTACCCGTCAAGACCACCAGCTCCAATCCTCTCAGGGGGAAGCCATTTTAGAGCACAGGTACCATCTGTAATGTCGTCCACTGTCAGGCGAGTTGGTTCACTAGTTGGAGCTATAAAGGAGTAGGACAGCAGGAAGATTAACGCCAACTGAGTTTGTTGAGGATGCAGCATAATAAACCAAACGTTACTGCAGGCTGTCGGTTAAAAAAAACCAACCGATGGGCATGAAGGGTTGAGAGTTGGCACTGGGCTGGGATATGCCAATGCCATTAACGGCAAATACCCTCATCTCATAGAACACACCCTCAATCATCTTCTTAGCTTCATAGGTTGTGGACTCATAAATGTCAAAGTTCAGCTTTGTCCATCTGGAAGAGCCCTTCTTCTTCCTCTCCATCAGGTAACCTGGAAGTACAGCCAAGATTGGAAGTGATATCCAACGCATGTAAGAAAACAACTTTTAACTTGCTTAATGATTTATTTTATTATTAAGTAATGTATATTGTTACAATTCAGAACAGCAAAAAATTGACTAAGAATTGTGAAATGGGAAGACAAACCATCCAAATGGGGAGGTAAATGTGTAATTGTTATAAATAGATTCAAAATTGTAACATGAATTCATGATTACAGGATATAATCTCATAATGTAAAGAAAAATGTGAGATATAAACTTGGAACAAGAAGTAAACACAAAATTGAAAAATGTCATAATTGTGCAATATATACCCTCAGAATTACAATATTTAAACTCAGAATGGATATTTATACGTATAGACTGATTTTTGAGATACAAAGCATAAATTGTGGGCCAGAATTAGACCTGCACGATGAATAGATTTTAAAACAATATCACGATTTGAAAAGGTGCGATTTTTCAAATCACAAAAGCTGCAATTATTTCGATTATTACTATGGCGATGGATGCGATTGTGAGAAATTAAAACGATCCAACTATTACAGCAGAACCCACGAGCCCCTATTTCACTGCTATGGAGAACATGAAAGCTGTAAACTCCATCCCTGCTTTGCTCATCTCTCTCTCTCTCTCTCTCTCTCTCTCTCTATTTATTTGCTACGTATAAATGCTCATGTTTATTTTTGCATGTACTTGAGTTTTGTTTGATACATTCAAAGAGTGTTTTCTTTGAGAAGGTAAAATTAAAGGTACAGTTCATACATCTGCTTGAATTTAAGGACAAAATTGTATTACAAATAATATATAAAATATAAATGTATTTATAAATTATACATTTTAATACAAGACTTATTGTGCTGTGAAGTAAAATCTTAAATTGTGTATGGAAAGCACTGTCAATAAAAAATGTAACACAATCTAAATGTAAAGGTTGTATATATCGATATATACAATTTTATGAATACTATATTTAATTGAATTTAAAATACTTTAGTTATTTTCTATATTTGTCATGACAACTGACAACTTTATTGGCAAAAAATGTTTTTTTTTTAAACAGTAGTCTAGTATTCTACATTGTGATTATGCTTGGTCTTTAGTTTTTTTTTTTTTGGTGCTGTTAAAACCACCACATCAAACATGCAGCTCTTTTATGAAATTATAGACAATTCCATTTTAAATTAGCAATTTTGATCAGATCAACTGCAATAAGACATTTTTCACCAAATCATGCAGCCCTAGCTAGAATTGTAAGAAAGCAAGCCAGAAATTAAAAATTGAATGAAACTTAGAATTGCAAGATATAAACTCTAGATTTCTGACTCGGCACAATTCCAAGTTATCTTATTTAATAACTAGCAGTTCTTAACTGTTTACTTTTTCTCTGAATTGCAAGAACTTTCTTTTTTAATCCTGCAGCAAGAACAGATTTCCATAGATCCACAGGCAAAATATTCCAAGGCTAAAGACTTGAGAATCTGGTTTACCTTTCACTGGAACACCACCATCAAATTTGGGTGGCTCCCACTCAATAGAAGCAGAGTCTTCTCCCACACCCAAACACTTCACATTCTCAGGTGGATCAGGCACATCTGAATACAGCACAGAAAAAAATTATTAGGGTGAAGATTCGTAATGAACAGACAGGAAAAATGCAGATATGATATAAAAAATATAGGGTTGCAGTTTTTGCATTTATTTAATGTAACTCACCAACTATCTTAACAAAAACATCAGCCTTGTCCTCTCCCGCTGGGTTGGTTACGGTGATATGATAGAGGCCCTCGTCAGATCTTTCAGCCCCTTCAATAACAAAACAGCTCAAATTCTTCCTGGTCTCCACTCTCACGCGCCCTTCGGCCTGTGAAATCTCCTGCATAAAAAAACAAGCCAAAATATTGGACATGTTCTATTTGATTTATAAATCATGTGCAAAAAGAAAATATATTATAAATTGGGGGCGAGAAGGTCGCTGGTTCAAGTCCAGGCTGGGTCAGTTGGCATTTCTGTGTGGAGTTTGCATGTTCTCTCCATGTTGGTATGGATTTCCTCTGGGCGCTGGGGTTTCCCCCACAAGTACAAAGACATGCGCTAAAGGTGAATTGGGTAAGCTAAATTGTCCATAGTGTATGTGTGTGAATGAGTGTATGGGTGTTTCCCAGTGATGGGTTTCAGCTGGAAGGGCATCCACTTCATAAAACATCTGCTGGATAAGTTGGTGGTTCATTCCACTGTGGCGACCCCTGATGAATAAAGGGACTAAGCCGAAAAAGAAAATGAATAAATTATAAATTGGAGTATTTTTTAATGCTAGAAGGACCAACACGTATTGGTGTTCATCAGTGGTCTTCTAGCAGGTTCTTCTGGTTAATCTGTTTGACCAATGACCAAACAGATTGTTAAGCTAGATCGAATTTACAATGCACAGTGCAGGTCTTCTCATCAGGGGTTTCTAACTCAAACTTATGAAGGCAAGCCCACATGGGTCACATAAGATGAGAGTATGTGATAATCTGCAAGCAGGCTCTCACCGTGTCTCCTTTTTTCCATGCGACAGTGGGAGGGGGCTCGCCTGTGATGTCAACGTCAAACCGGAGCTTGTTTCCGGCAACAACGATAATAGTATTTTTGTTGACCATGCTGCCGGTGGCATCCAGGTGGATTTTAGGTGGTTCTGAATATCAAGCAGAAAGGATTGTGACATGAAAAAAAAACGTCACCTTACAAAACTATTGTTAGATTTGCTGTTGCGCAAAAGACATTTACCTTGACGTGGAACGTAATCAATCTTGATCTCTGTGTGTACAAAAACACACAGTTAGCCACTGATGAGATTTAACATGTGTAAAAACAAAACTGATTTACTCTCTTACCCAAGAAGTTGAGCTTGGCAGAAAGAGAAAGAGCATAACCATCTGGCACAAACGTGTAATCTCCTGCATCGTCGGGTTTTACATCACTGATAACCAGCTTGTGAGTCCTGAAGATTAAAATAACATATCTCTTTAAGAATAACTGCCTAGATCATTTGTATTTATATGGATTTGTGTTGCTTAACACATGTATGCACACAACACAGTCATGCTTGTTACTGTATAATAATAAATTTGAAGTACTCTAATTGAGTGGCCATCTGCACAAAATTGCCCATTTGCATAAAAGACGCCCCAAACCATCTTCATATTAGGGTTTTCTTCACAGACACTGCTTTAAACATTCAAATGCATGGGGTTTCAGATGTTCTTCAGATGATTAGAGAGTGAGACCTAATGTTACCACAATGCAAGAAGTGTAGGCCAGACTATTTTTACAGAGAAAAGTCAATAAACGTTACTGAAAGAACACAAAAGAGCATAGCTGACATTTTTGATGACTAATCGGTTTTAGGGTCCTGGTATAAAACAATATTCGCGAGGTCAAGAATGAAGTGAGCTTGCTTATGCATCAATCGATGAGCAAGCGAATTGATATACCTGCCAATGTGTGACATTTTGATGCGGTCACTGGCGACAACCTCAACCCCATCCTTGAACCACTTGCCAGTCACTTTCTCATCAGAAACTTCACATTTGAAGACGGCCTGTTCTGCTGCCTTTACTGTCAGATCAGCTATACTCTGCAAAACTTCCAGTTCTTTCTCTGTAGAACAAAACAAAAAGAAGGACCATGAGACAACTGATACTAAAAATAAACACAGAAAAAATACTGAAATATCAGCCAACTGGCAGAAGGGAGAGCTGTCACTTTATTTTTTCAAAAGAAGTACCTTCCACTTCAAGCTCTGCCTTGGACTCCCCTCCACTGGTGTACACATAGTATGTCCCGATGTCCTCTGTGGTTGCCTCATTGATGATGAGCCAGTGCTTTGTCCCATCTTTCTTAAAGCGATACTTTCCATCTCGGCTCAGTTCCACACCATCCTTCATCCTAAGAGAGATGAAGAGAGGGAGAGAGAGACAGAGAGACTAAGATGGAAATAATGTTCATAGGAAGAAACCGAGGAAGGCAATCTACTCCAAGATGACTGAAGATAAAAGAACGACTGGGACCCGTAGAAAGGGATCAAGGATGGACAAAATGGGACATGACAGAAAGAGGCAGAGCAAGAGAGAGGAAAGTCTGTGCAGGCCTTTGATACAGGAAAACACTGTAGGGATGGATCAGTTTTGAACTATACTTAAGATCCTTATACTTAAGAGGCTGGATTCTACTAGAGACAAAATAATTTATTCATTCATTCATTTATTTATCAGGGGTCGCCACAGTGAAATGAACTGCCAACTATCCAAGCATATGTTTTACGCAGCGGATGATATTTTACTTCCAGCTGTAACACAGTACGGGGAAACACCCATACACTCTTGCATTCTCACACACACACACACACACACATACACACAAACACAAACACACACACACACACACACACACACACACACACACACACACACACA
>CAIGQZ010032144.1:4021478-4053131 GCA_903798205.1 Danio tinwini
ACACACACACACACACACACACACACACACACACACACACACACACATACGCTAAGGCCAATTTAGTTTATCCAATTCACCTATAGTGCCCAGCAACCTTTTTGCTGTGAAGCAGCAGTGCTAACCACTGAGCCACCGTGCTGCCCCAAAATAATTTGTTTAGCATGAAATTGACAACACAATGTCATGGCAATTCATAACATTTTGATATAGTGGTTTACTTACTATCTATAGTAAGTATATCTATCTATATTGCAGTTGATATATAGCTGTACCATGTTGGTGTTTTGTAACATCTCATTTTTACGAGGTGTATCGTTAGCCCAAAGCTCAACCCCCAACCTGGAGGACCAGGACATACACACATACACTACGGACAATTTAGCTTAGCCAATTCACCTATAGTGCATGTCTTTGGACTTATGGCTGAAACCGGAGCACCCGGAGAAAACCCATATGAATATGGGAAGAACATGCAAACTTCACACAGAAACGCCAACTGGCCCAGCCGGGACTTGAACCAGCGACCTTCTTGCTGTGAGGCGACAATGCTAACCACTGAGCCACTGTGCCGCCCCAAAATAATTTCTTTTGCATGAATTTGCCAACACAATCTCATGGCAATTTGTAACATTTTTATATAGTAGTTTATTGGTATTCATTTGTATGATCTCATTTGTACATTTTAGTATTATTCGTTTAGGCGCAAATTTGGGGGAATCCTTCTCCTTAAAAATCATACATTTTCATGCAAATGAAATCGTATGAAAACATACAAATTAGCCACTTTTCTGACAATACATAAAATAGTTTAGTTACCACATAAGATCAGGAATTAAACTTCAATTTGATTTGTTTTTTATCTGTGAGGATGATTTTCTTGTCATAGGTGTTCATACATCCCCGTTTTACATTTCTATGGCAACACTTTCAGTGCATACAGGAATCAGCTGTTGTTATACAGTGGTTACAACATTTATTTTTTGTTTATATGGGTTGCAGCATCCAGGACAAGCAAGTACCATTTTAATGAACAATATAACACATCACTTTTTTAAGAATTGTCAGATGCAATCTTGAAATGGTGGGTCAAAATGTCAAAATGAGGTAAGCTTGTAATTGAAATCACTCACAATTATAGATATAATCTTGTATTGTAATATAAAATGTCAAAACCATGAAGAGTAATTTCATGCAAATGTCAACCTTGCCATGAAAAAAAAAAGTTTTCACCAAAATGACGAAGTTTTTTTTGTGTAGGCTTGTATTTTACAGGACTGTAAAAATACTCAAAAATGTATCTGTCAGTGTTTTCAAACAATTATATTTGATTTACCAAAGTCACACAAGTGGCAATTACATGACTATCACACCCATAGCAAAGTTTTTTTTTCCCTCAAAAATGCTAAACAAAATAAAATAAATCATTTTTGTGCTATAGAGAGCTAACTCATCCTTTTGATTAGCATGATTTCTTTTAGGTTGTGCAGTTAACTTGCTAATTTTTCACACATAACGTCACATCCATAACGCATGTTTATTTTCCTCATTTAAAAAATAAAAAATGTTTACGGATTGATATTTTTTCTGATCCCATAATTCTGTGATGAGTAGTTTTGGAAAACAGATCTTTCAATATACATCAATATACAGTTCTCAGCATAATGAAGTACACCCCATTTTAAAAATTATTAATTTCTCAGTGAATATAGGCAATGAACTTTGGTGCATTTAAACAAAACAGACAACCACATTTAGAAATTGAAAGATAATACAATTAAATTCAAGCTAAACATTGCAAAAACTAAAAAATTATAACCCACAAAATTTCAAAAATATATATATATTTTTTTTGCTTCTTTTGATTTTTCCTCTTAAAATTTGTATTTAATATTTTTCTATAACATAAATTTGGATATACTGGTTTTTGGACTGTTATCATAATTTATTTTGTTAGATTTAGCAGATTTTGTTAGAAGTAGATTTGGCTTCAGTACTGACTAATCTAATGTATATGCACAAATATAATATTGTATAGCTTCCTATTAAAAAGATAGATTTGTGAGGGGTGTACTTATATATGCCAAGGACTATACATCCTTGTGATTATCATCCTTATTTTCCCAATATAAATCCAATATATATTCAATATACATCCTTGTGAATTTATGTTTTGAGATTTTTACTGTGTTTTTACTAATGTCACGTCCATAACACTGGATTTGCTCAGATATAAACTCAGGACTTTAAAAAAAAGTGTGAATTGTGCTATATAAACCTTCAGATTTGCAATATACTGTATAAACTCAGAATAGGTTTGTCTAGAATTGCAAAAAAATAAAATAGCAAAAAACGATCTCAACATTTTGAGATATATTCAGAATTACAAGATACTTAAGATTTTTATCTTGTATTGAGAGACTGGATCCTGCTAGAGGCTAAATAATTCATTCATCATAAAAAAGGCACTTATTAAATCATTAGATTGAAAAAAAAAAAAATAAAAAAAGATTACAGAGATGAGTATACCTAGCTGTAATTATGAAAGTACAACATGTGACATTCTAGCTGGAAGTGTTCATAATTTTGACACCAAGTTGCATTTCTATGGCAACACTATAACACCTGTGCATGAGTCAGCTGTGGTCAGGTTGAACAGCGGTTACACCATTTGTATGGTAGTAACATCTATGTTAAGCAAGTACCATTTTTATGAACAATATTACACACACATCAAACACCCTAATCTTGCACAGATCAATCTTTTCACTTCATTAGATATCAGTGTAATAATTTATATTTCCCTGTATATGGTTTTCTGACACTCAAGAAGCCTTTGACTTGCTTTTTATAAATCACCAAGGACCTCAGTTTCAGCTAAAAATCTTCCCTTGTGTTATTCTGATGAAATCTTGGATGGCCTGAGGGTGAGTAAATTAACAGCAAATTTAGTATTTTGGGGAGAATTATCCTATTAAGAGCTGAATGTTCTTCCATCTGCTTTTCAGAAAATGGCTAATAATGTTGAAAAACGCAAGCAGTCACAGACAGAGAGAGGTAATGACAGAAAAATGCATCATCTAAAACTAAATGTGCCATTTATTAGAGGCTAATAGGTTTTTGTGGTGTTTGACATGACCATAGTACTTGTTAAATGATTCATTATGTTCAGTAATGGTTTGTAATTGGATGAAAAACAAAAAAAGCAGTAAGGTAAAATACAGGTTAGGTTTGTTTAATGTTAATAATTGCTTGTTAATGTTGAATCATTATAATTAGCAATACTGACCTTCATAATGGGATTAATTTAATCAGCTGGTGAGATGTTGAGCATTTTAATATGTAGCTTGTAAGCTAAATCAACTGGTAACCACCAGTTTGGTCCAATATTAACAAGCTATAACAGACCACCATACACTACAAGCAGGACAAGAGTAATTTTAAATATTTACCATTATATATTTAATAATTTTATTAAATATTTAAGTTAGGTCACAAAAACATTCTATCCAATAAAGTAAAATTATTTAATAATACACATTAACAGTTTTAAGGGGCACTTATGATGAAAATCATCTTTTGTAAGCTATTTGGACAGAACTGTGTGTAGATATGTGTCCACTGTCACACTGAAGTCATATAAACTCCAACAGTTTTTTTCCCCTAACATTAAAATAGGATCCAAATTCCATTAATTTTGAGGCCAACTGCAACTTGACTTAGAAGAGCAGTTTTCCCCACCCACCATATTGATTGACAGCCACCTATTAAGATAAAAACGAGATAATTGGCTCCTGTACTAGAAGGCGGGACTTCATTCGCCATATTGACAGTTATTCTTTTCCCCATTCAAAACTATATGTGACATGTCTTTTGTATATTCTATTGTCTTTGTTAAAGCATATGCCAGAGTAATTGAAAGTTCCTTCCTCTGTGGCGGCGCCTGATAAATAAGGGACTATGCAAATGAACAGTGAGTGAGTTTTAAAGCATTAAAAACACATACACAGATTAAATCTTTTAAGATTAAATATTTAACCATTGTGCACTGTTTAAATTGACTGTTATGTTAGGTATGAAAACATCCACTGAATTAAACTGCTGTAAAAATGCATAAATATTTTATTTTCAATTTTTTTTTGCAAAAATCTGTTAATCATCCTCAGTCCTGATCAAAACTACTAAATGTTTTTAAAAATTACAGGATTTTAACTCTTTAATAATTGTAAACTAGATTATTATAATTGTGAACTGATTAAACAGTTTTTATTTACTCTATGTAGTTCTAAGAGCTGAGATGCATATTTTGATTTTGATTTTCTCAGACACTTCAAGGTAAGTGCACAAAGATCACTCTCACACACTCACAGACACACATTTTAATTTGCAGGCCTATCTGAAGAGTTTATGGTGCCAACTGATCAACAGTAAAAATGACTAATTTCACAGTACCTCTTCCCAACAGGGAAAACCAGCAACAATCAAAATGCATGATTATATGATGTCAAGGCTTTGTAATCAAAAAAATGTGGTTATAGTGGAAACCATTGAGGCAAAAACAGCCGCCAACAGTAAATTAGGGAGAAAAAAATTCAAACGAATTAAAAAAAAATGTATCAAAGTCAATTTTGTTTCACATGTCCCAAGACTGCGATAAAAGGGGAAAAAAATCCAGTCGACAATAAATTTTTATATTGAAAGTACGTCATTTTGTGTTTTTTTAGCCAAATCAGTGACATCATTTATGAATTTGGCAATTAAAGAGTTAAATCCTCTAATTTTCTAAGCAATTTAGTAGTTTTGATCAGGACTGAGGTTGATTAACATATTTGTGCAAAAAAATTATATTGTGTATTAGGATTTTTTTTTATTCTAAGAATTTCTCAAAATATGTGTCAAAATAAGATTTGTTACCAAAAATCATGCAGCTAGCTGAAACAGAAAAAAGTTATGGCCTAATTAGGACACAAAAAACCTCAGAGTGGATGAAAACATGCCCAACAGTACATAAGGGTTAACTTATTTTACCACATGTGACAGCAAAATTAAAGACTCATTCACCATTTCACTTGTTTAATGCTTTACGTCAAATCTTTATTTGGAATTTGATATAATTAAATATACTTAAATAGATATATTTAACAGCAAGTGCACATAATCCTTGTATTTCAATATTATTTGTAACAACATGAGGATTTATAATATAAAAATAATGGTCACACTTTACAACAGGCTTCATTAGTAATGTACAGTTAAAATCTGAATTAATAGCCCCCTTTGATTGTTTTTTCCTTTTTTAATTATTTCCCAAATGATGTTTAACAGAGCAAGGAAATTTTCACAGTATGTCTGATAATATTTTTTCTTCTGGAGAAAGTCTTATTTGTTTTATTTCAGCTAGAATAAAAGCAGTTTTTAATTTTTAAAAAGCATTTTAAGGTCAAAATTATTAGCCCCTTTAGGCTATATATTTTTTTGATACTCTACAGAACAAACCTTTGTTATACAATAACTAGCCTAATTACCCTAACCTGCCTAGTTAACTTAGTTAAGCCTTTAAATGTCACTTTAAGCTGTGTAGAGGTGTCTTGAAAAATATCTAGTCAAATATTATTTACTGTCATCATATAGATAAAATCATAAAGATAAAATAAATCAGTTATTAGAGATGAGTTATTAAAACTATTATGTTTAGAAATGTGTTGAAAAAATATTCTTCTCTCTGTTAAACAGAAATTGGGGAAAAAATTAAACAGGGGGGCTAATAATTCTGACTTCAACTGTTACTAACATGAACTAATTATGAACAATATTTGTACAGCATTTATTAATAATAGTTGACCATTTACTAATGCATTATTAACAACCAAACTCTGGCTTGTTAACATTAGTTAATGCTCTATGCGTTAACATGAACTAACAACTGAATTTTCATTTACTAACATGAACAAGTACTGTAATTAATGTATTGTTCATTGTTTTTTCATGTTAACAATTCCATTAACTAATACAAACTTATTGTAAAGTGTTACCAAAATAATATGACCATTTGAATTATTAATATTAACCTCTCACCATTTGACATTGGCTCCCTCTTCAGACACTTCAACCTCAAACTCCACTTTCTCTCCCTCCACCACATGGGCATCATCCAACATCTTAGTGATAGTGACAGGCGGTTCTGTTCGTGAAACACACCAAAAAGTGACTTGTATATTCAAACACACATTAAACAAAATTAGTTTTACATGAGAATGACTTTGAAGTACAGAAAACGCCTGTATGCATACAATAAGAACAGGAGCAGATGGCGCACATTCATGACAGACAAAAGTGATACCTTACAAATATGGAAGAACTGGCTCAAAAACAAATGCCTCAAGTAAAAACAAGGTAAGGACAGACAGAATGGACGGAATTGGAAAAGAAAATCAATAGGACAGATGGCTTCCGCTCAAGGACAGACGGGCCACAGGACAACGACAGATAAGCAGACGGAACAAATGAGACAGATGAATTTCCAATGAACGCGTGCGGTAATGATGCAGGTCATGATGATAATGAAGATGAGGAAAATGACAGTTTACCTTGTATAAAGACCTCAGTGAAACTCTTTTCCTCTTCAACGACACATTCGTACGCGGCATCATCAGCGAGGGTGCACTTGTTTATAGTGAGCTTGCGGATGCCACCCACACTTTCAAAGACATATCTAAGACAGGGAGAGAAATTCAACACAAAGGCATTGATCATTATCCTTCCCATCATACCCTTTGGTGACACTGTCTGTCTGTTTTCATTGTGATCACTAGCTACTGTAGGCTTTCATTGAAAGCTGCAAATTGACATTTTTCTCAATTTAAAAAAAATTGCATTTGCGAATAAAGCATTGTCATGTTTTCTAAAGAATAAAAGTATTTTATTTAGAAGCTAGAGCATTCAATAAATAATGAAATAAATTAAAAGTAGGGATACCACTTTAGCAATTTTTTCCCTCCATAGACTAAACTGCAGACGACACACAGAGTAACAGACTTTGTCATGTTATCATGCATTTGCAGGTAGGTACTTAATGTTTGAAGAACAACTGCAGATAGATAAATAAATCATTTTTGAGACTTTCACAGTGCACAAAATGATTTTCATACTTAGAGGTTAGAAGTCCAAAAAGTCTGAAATTAAGATGCACTTTGTAGATCAAGGGTAGGGAACCTATGGCTCGAAAGCCACATATGGCTCTTTGACCAAAAATATGTGGCTCTCCAGCTGTCTCTCTTCAATAATATTTTAAAGTTTGAAAAATTATATATGAAAATACAATTACAATTCCCTTTTTACTGTATTATCTACAGCAAAAATGAACAAAAACTCAGTTCACAATAACAGGACTTTTAAACCAATGTGCATATGTGGCGCTGTGGTTTAACTTGAATCTCAACACCAATAAAGGGCAAGCAACTTACATTTCTATGGTAACCTCACGCACATAAATTCAAACAACATTCATGAGTGGAGATGGCAAAAAGAAAAAAAATCTATAAATTGTCCTTTTCTTCATATATTGTGATGCATCATTTTTTGTTTATTTTTGAGTTGTGCATGGACATAAATAAAGGTTTTGTTTACGAATAAATAAAGGTTTAGCATATATACACACCCCCAACGGCTCTTTAAAATATGCATTTGATAAAAAAAATCAGAAATGGCTCTATGCTGAAAAAAGGTTCCCGACACCTCTAGGCAAATACATTTTTACTTGTTTTCCGAAAAAAACTAATTAAGTTTTTTAACTAATTTCGAGAAGAGCACATGATATGATTGAGTGCGTCTGGTCTCTCATCCATAATCATCAGTAATAATCCAATCAGATTCACCTAAGCCTACTATAAATAGACCGATTTCACCCTACTGCCTTATCTTCGTTTTGGAAGAATCCCCCTTTCACCCCATCTCCTGCTTTTCCTTCTTTACTAGGGGGAGTTCTTAAGACCTACCTGATCTCGGACCCCCTTACATGCTAAAAGACTTGGCGGGAGCCCTGGGTTCAATTATCTCAGAGGTCAGGGTTCTTTCCCGGGACTTCATGCTAAACCTGCTAATAGTGTCAAGTAATATCTAAGTGTAAACTCTTGAAATTAGTTTCTCTTTAAAACAAGCAAAATAATTTTAAAACAAGTTAATTTTGCAACAATATTAAGAAAATATTTTTTGCTACAATAGAAATTTGCTTCTATTGTACTTTATGCACATCTTTTTACTATATATATATATAGTACATACACACAGTGCTCAGCATAATTGAGTACACCCTATTTTGAAAATGAATATTTTTATCCATTTCTCAGTGAATATAGGCAATGTATTTTGGTGCAGTTAAACAAAACAGATTTATGAAACAGATATATTTATTAAAATAATATTTTAGTCACCAAACATATTTAGAAATTGAAAGATAATACAATTAAATTCAAACAAAACCTACAACCTACTATTAAATTAACTAACAAAATTTTTCGATTTTCTTTTTTTTTTTTTTTTTCTTTTTTTTAAAATTTGTATTTAATATTTTTCAATAACATAAATTTAGGTGTACTTGTTTTTGGGCGGTTATCATAAGTTCCTTTGTTGGATAAGCTCCAGATGTGGCTTCAATACTGACTAATCTGATGTATATGCACAAATATATTGTATAGCTTCTTATTAAAAATATGAATTTAAAAGACCGATTTATGAGGGGTGTATATTTATATGCTGAGCACTGTATATTTAACTCAATTAAACATTTTTTTTATATAGATCTTCATGTTTTCATTCTGTGCTTCTTCTTTTGCAATAACCTTAAATGTGACCCTGGACCAAAACACCACTTATGTGTACACATTTTTGATACTGGGATTTGAAATTAGGAACCTGAAATCTGAATAAATAAGCTGTCTGTAGATTTGTGTGTTTTGTTATTGAACACTATTTAGACTAGATACAACTATTTGTAATTCTGGAATCTGAGAGTTCAAAAAAATCTGAATATTGAGAAAATGTTGTCTTAATTAAACTTGGCAATAAATACATTAGAATGTAGTTTACAGTAGGAAATTTACAAAATACTTTCATGGAATTTAATCTTTACTTCACTTAGTGTTTAATATTTGCGTTCTTTTTTTGGCATTAAAAAAAATATCATTTCAACCCATATAATGTATTTCTGTAAAAAAATTACCAAGCAACATAAGTTTTGTGAAACAGGGTCACAAATTTGCATAAAATATTTTCCTACTTGGCCGAAGGTTTGATCTCCTGTCCATTTCTTAGCCATTTGACTTGAGCATTAGGGTCAGTCAGCTCCACGCTAAGCTGTATTCTCTTTCCTTTTTCCACAGAGTAAGCAGGATCCAACTTTTTCAGGAAAGCTGAAATAAAAACAATCCTATTATATACAACCCTCGCTGGTTTTGTTATAATAAATGTATTTTATTAATGTATTTGAACACTTCATATGTATGTGAATGAAGAACCATGTGTCTCACCATCACTTTTTTTGGGCTCCACCTTTTTCATCTTCTTCAGTCTTGTGAGCATGCCTCTGAGATCAGTAATGCCATACTCAAAAGCAATCTTCTCATAATCACATGGTTTGGCATTTTTCAGAATCTCCCACACGTCCACATCCACCTCAGGCTCCTCCTTCTGCTTCCTCTCCCTGAGGTACATTGGAACCGATATTATTATTAATCATCAAATTTGTTTGTCATTTAGGGTCCCATTCACACCAAGAATGATAACTATAGAAATATTTGTAACAACAATAGATTAGCATTCACACACATGTAAAATAATGTACTGTTCATTATAAAAATGCACTCCAGTTTTGTTATCTGTCATTTAATAGCTCAAGCTCTATAATCATGTTGGATTCTAACTGGCTAAATAAAATATTGTGTAATTGACCAATACTGTCATTTTGGTATATACTCACCCATTGTTTTAATTTAGCATTTGATTTAAAAATAAGCTTTAGCATCATTAGCATTCTTGGTGTGAATTGACCATTACTGTGTTTATATTTGGAGGCCTGGACCCACAGGGACATTGTGTTTCCTTCAAATTCTATTTATAAATGTGTAAGGTATAGTCCTACCTAAATATATAATCATTAACAGTAACAACAGTTTCCCAGGGAGATCTTTGATCGACTTTCGATGGTTCAAACTGATATATATATATATATATATATATATAATCTTACTTGAATTAATTTTAATTCAATTACTTGAACTATTGTAAATATTTAAAGGATCTTACAGTCTCCTGAACTCCAGATATAACAAAATGGTTTGAAATTAAAACTTAAATATTTTTTTTACATTGAATGGCATCAGTTCCTTGATTGTAATAATGAGGTTATTAACATTTTTCGATTTGAATTGATAATGGTGAGAATTTAATTGCAGAAGCACACAGGATGCACATTAAGCAAGCAAAGGACAACTTCCAAACCTTTTCTTGAGTAAAGCACTGAAGTCTAGGTCACCTGCATCCTCCCCTGCATCTCCCCTACAAATAACACAAGGTAAATGAATTAGAACAAAAAAACAATCAGGAGAACACAGTGTTTTGTAATAAATAAGTTTACTATAACGAACATAATTAGCACTTTGTTCAAATACTAAAGACACATACAGCATATGTTTGCTAAATTTACATTTATGTCAGATAATTCAATCTGAAATGACTTCAAAGTATTTTTACTGTTGGCGGACACATTCCTCCTTTGACTTTGCATTAAAGAAGCATTATGTTCTACTTAGACAAGGAGCCTGGCTCAGTCCTATGGCTAAATCTTTACTGCCAAGAGCTGGACTTGAAGCTGAACTCTCAGATATGAGGGAAAAACCCCTACTCAATCAGTCCATGAGATTATAACTGGTCAGAAGAGCAGCCTCTAGCAACAGACGGCTCCCTCAACGATATGCAAGAGTATCATGTAATCATTAATGTTTAAAGATGAGAAGCATTAGCCGCTAAATCTGTGTACACTTAGAGCAGCATCTAAACGTGAAGTGTCACTGGCAATATGAAGATATCAAATGAAAATCCCTTCAAACTAAGAAAAACATCTGAACAGTTCATTAAAACAATGTGACATGAAGACGTCTACCAGACACTAATGAGAAAGAGAGAAGCACACAAACAAACTTACGATCGCTTGAACGCCTCCAAAATGTTTGTTTGCTGTGTCTCCTCAGCAGCTAAAGGAGAAGATGAAATACATGATGATGATGAGAAACTGTGAGTGTTTGATTTGCTCCACAATCTGATTACTGTCAAAGCCAATAAATGTGTAGTGCTGATTTACTAAGTGCGGCAGAGGATCTAATCAGCTAAATACCTACTGAATAATGAATCAGCTGTAGATTGCAGTAAAGTGTGCACGCACACCAGATGCGTGTTAACTTTAGACATCTAAGGCTACATTTTGTGCATTTTAAATGTCCTATGCATCAGGGATCTCAAGCTGGCACTGATAAGTTTAATGTTGAGCCACTTTATGCCTAAATTCTTACCTTCGACAGTAACATCAAATGCGCTGCTGTCACACTTGTCTTTGGACGTGACCTCGCAGCGATAACCTCCAGCATCTCCATCCACAACCTTAACGATGGTCATCTCATAGGTGTAAATCTGGCATACAAAATATAAATGGTAACTCTTAGCTCTAAAGAACAAGTTGCTAAACAAGAACAACTTTCCTTAACTCACCTTTGTGTTCCTATCATAGGTTTCTTTGAACTGCAAGTGTTTTCCAGCCTTGCTGGCCAGATCCAGCCATTTTCCCTTAAACCACTTAACAGCTGGCTTTCTTAACATCTGAGAGGAGTCCACCTTAGCCACAAATGTGACATCCTTCCCTATTACCAAAATAAAAATAAAATAATGCTGAACTAAATGATTAATACCTGCTGGGTCAGTTGGCATTTCTGTGTGGAGTTTGCATGTTCTCCTCATGGTTGCATGGGTTTCCTCCGGGTGCTCTGGTTTCCCCCACAGTCCAAAGACATGTGGTGTAAGTAAATTGAATAAACTAAATTGTCCATAGTGTAGATAATGTAATGTGCATTTATATGATGCATTTATCATGTAAGACCATACACCCAAAGCAATTCACAATCATGAGTGGGGTCTCTCCACACCACCACCAGAGTGCAACATCCACTTGGATGATGTGTCGGCAGCCACAGGACAATGACGCCAATGCAAATGCAAAAAACTGAGTTATATCCAAACACACATCTTATTCTTATGCCCCATATGGTCCAAACCCCAACAGGTGGACAAATCTAAACTTATTTTTATTAAAACAAATATAAATATGCATGTAACAAATAATTATAATAATAACAATAATATACAAATGCAAATTGTCATGAATGAACTGAAAATCCCCTCGAGATTAAGAAGGCACACTCTCAGAAATAAAGGTACGCGAGTTGTCACTGGGGTGGTACCTTTTTAAAAAGTACAAATTTGTACATAAAAGGTCCACATTAATACCTCAAGGGTACATATTAGTACCTAAAAAGTACAAAAGTGTTCCTCCAAAGATTTTGAGGTACTAATATATACTTTTGAGGTATCATATGCACCCTTTAGGTACAAATGTGTACCTTTTGAAAAGGTACCACCCCAGTGACTGTTGTTCGCGTACCTTTATTTCTGAGAGTGCATAAAGGCAGTGGTTTTTATATCTATAGTAAAAAATTATTTTTGTAACATTTTAATCCTTTACATCTTTTTCTTTGTAAAAATATTTGTGTATTTCTGTACATCCTGTGTGTGTTAAGCAATGTGTATGCCTTTAAGGCACACAACTAACGCACTCTGCGCTGGACTTTCAGTTTTTTCGCAATTGACCAGCTTTCAGTTGTCCTTAAAATAGCAATGCACTAACAATGCACCTTAACACACTTCCTTTCTAGAACGGAACACACATGAGTCCACAAAGTGGCGCAAATGGATTTACGGTTTAAAACAACGTGATGCAAAATGTGAAAATTGGGGTTGCGCAGGTCTGAAAATAGCAACAAATCGTGCCAATCGTGCGCTGGGTGTATGATAGGGCCCAAGAGCTTGCTTAGTTCTGAATGAATCATAGTTTTATACCAACTGATCGGTGACCTACTTACAAAGACATTCATGAATAATTCTTATGGTTTCTGAATGATTCAGTGTTTCAAATAAATCAGTTGAGTAAATTATTCAGTCCCTCACAATGACACTCAAAAGTAACTTGCCACCAACTACTAACATAATGATTTAACCTGCAGAACGAGTCACTAAAAACCTACAAGTAGCACACACACTTATGCCTCAAAAAATAAATTAGAGCACACCAATCTGTGAGAGAATTCAGCATTGCAGTATAGTGGAGGTTCAGAATCTCACCTTTAATGGCAGCGACAGTCTGAGGCCTCTCCACAAACAGGCCACTTATCTCAGACATCTGAGACTCTTCTCCTGGGACATGTTCTACCGGCAGAGTCAGAGAAAACGTGTAAACTGATATGAACTGCTGAGAGCTTACATGAATGGACACTGAGACCTGAACTGAAAAGAGGCTGAAAAGAGTGAATCATTCATGATATTTACTGTTCAAGTTGACATGTAAGCAGCGCTTCCCTACAACATTTAGCAAACCTATACCAGAGCTTACAAAGAAACAAAACACAGCTATAGATTCTCACATTTCAACCCTTCCAGACCCTTACCGATAGTTCAAACAAAAATAACATTTCTGACATCATTTCTTCACTTTCATGTGTTAATTTTGGTGAACTATCGCTTCGGGATCTGCACTGGGATGTGAAAGACACTATTTCCTTTTGCATGGCAAATACCAAAATGTGTTTGTTTTTTTCTCTCATGTATATGTCATTGACAATACATGCTAAAGGATTTGTGTGTCTTACCATCCTCAGGCAATTCTGTATCAAAGAAAAAGAGAGAGAGAGAGAAAGAGTGAGGGAAACCATTAGATGTTATATAGGTCACGACATTGGCTCTTTTAAGACTGACCTTTCAGAAGGCATTCACACATACTGTACATACTAACACATGTAGAAGATGTCCTTCCGCCCTTTAGTTTTTCAAAATGTTATTATGTTGTTTGCTTGACTAACCAGTAATACCAATCCAATCAACTTAAGTGTCCCACAAAAACCATTATAATCATACTAATGGGTGGCTTTTTGGTTGGTCGATGCTGGTTAAACACAAGTTATATGGGTGGTTTTGATGGCTGATGATTTAAAACCAATTATTTTGCATTCTCTTCCATCTCACCTTCAGAATCAGATAACAGCTCTACAGGAAAAAGTCACAGTTAACATGTTAACAATAATAAAAAAAGCATGTGTGTTTATTTAAGTTCACAACAATAACTATTCTTTGTGGGATCAGGGATTTTTCCATAAAACCAGAGAACAAAACCTTCACTCTGTGTTTTATGTTTATGCAAGTTAATGTGATACACTGAGCAAGGAGTCACGGTGCAATGCTTGGCTTAAATTCAGAATAGCTTTGCATAAGTGTTTTCCTGAAGCCGTGTTTATAAAGCTTAAGATGATTTACCCAGATACACTTAACCCAGATTAGATACATGTAGAAGAATCAGCCGCTAAACATGTACACTGTGAAAATGCTTGTTCAGTTTTGGGTTTCCCAACCTCAAGTCGCTAAATGTCCTGACCCTCACACTTTCACACTTCAAGGCTGGATCTCAAACAGATCCATCTATTTCCAATGCTAAATCTTTCATTGGGACAACCACTTCAGAGTATCACTATACTGCACAACCTTGGCTTTTTGAATGGTCACCACATTTCTAAAAAAAGATTTCAGGGGGTTAAATTAAAACATGATCGCAAGACATTAAGATAATAAGATAAAAAAAAACACAAATCTAATTAGTCTTGATTAATTAGTTAAATAGTATCGCATTTCTTAAATATAGTTTGGAAAATGACAGCCAGAGGTTGACATTAAATATGCATTTCATCACACATACTTTGATATATACCCATTAATAACTTTAAAGTATATATCCAAAATGTAACCAAGGAAACTTCTTTCACCTAAACTACAACAAAGTTGGATAGTTTAAGGTGCTGTAAACTATTTTAGTCACTTTGGAGCTCCTCTGAATTAGACGAGGGTTCTTTTTTCCAAATCCTCTTTGAGACTACTGTTTGTAATACCTGATGCAGGCTATTCATGACTTTACTGACCTGTGGCTTCAAGTTCATTAGTGACCCTGGACCACAAAACTTAAGTAATGTTAGATATATTTGTGGCAATAGCCAACAATATACTCTATATATTATTTTATGCTGAAAATCTATAGAATAAACACATTTCTCCGTTTTTATTAGTGATAGGGATTGGTAAGCTCTTAATTTAGACAACTTTATTATTGGCAATTTTCTCAAAATTTGAGTTATTTTTAAGCCTCAGATTCCATATTTTCAAACAGTTGTATCTCATCCATATATTGTCCTTTCTTAAAAAATGCATCATACAATACAATATTTCATATATCAATGAAGAGCTAATTTATTTAGCTTTCAGGTGATATGTAAAACTCAATTATAACAAATTACACTTATGACCTCTTTTGTGGTCCAGGATCACATATGACACTATTTAAAGTCTCTCCTAAAATGATTTTGTGCTTATTTTAAACAAAACAAAATCACTAATACTAAAAATACCCAAATATTTGATAGAATACAGTATAAAAATTTTATTAAAAAAAACTAACTTTTTTGACAGCCCATTGTCTTTCAGTGTTGTCAAAGCTATCAATATAAACACTAGCGTTCTTAACCTAAAATCAGCATCATTTGACATCTGTTTTAGTTTTATCAGTCAGGTAATGCTAATCTGTTTGCCTAAAATTGCTTACAGCACATGTAGGAGCTAAAATATTTCAAACTAATTCTGGATGCTTTGGCGAAAATTATATTAAGTAGACATCATATACTGTTAAGGCTCAAAAACTATATGGCCTCCAAAACACCAAGCACTGTCCAGTGACTGGTAAAATAACATGGTCTTGCTGCCATTCGCCAAAGCAATCTCAGATTTCAAACCATTTGTTTGCTTGTTGGTCTTGTTTTGGCCAGTCAGAACCCCTGTGACAGACCTGTGGACCACCGACAGAGACAGTGACTGACATTTAACCACATGCACAGTCACAGAACACAGTTAGCTCATTGGCCGTGTCCGAAAGCTCACAAGGCATCCTTTTAGGCAATAAAAATGTAGGTAGTGTTTTATACAAAGTGTTTTAAACATCAAATAACTCAATTTTTTATTAGATATATGCATTGCTAAGCACTAAAATAACCTTAAAGGCAATTTTCTCTGTATTTCGATTTTTCTTTAACCTTCAGATTCCAGATTTACTAATAATTGAATATCAGCCAAATAATATCCTATAACAAATCATACATCAATAAAAAGCTTTTATATTCACCTTTCAGGTGCTGTACAAATCTTTTTTTATATAATAACACAACTGGATTTGTGGGCCTGGGTCACATTTAAACATTGTAATGTTATTGTTGTGTTGATTGAATGTTGCAATATGCTGGTTTTGTCGATAACCGTTTTTAGGTTATATATTTAATCATTAATACATAAAGGACAATATGACAAAATTTTTTAATCCAGGACCATACACAGATCTAAACATTAACATGTACTGTATTTTTTATAATCAACACCAGAGGGCGCCCTCACCCCAAACTTCCACAAGCGAGATTCAAAAGAGTAATAACTTTTTCCAGATTTTACGGAAAATCCTGAATTCAGTTCAATTCATGTTTATTTCTATAGCCCTTTTACAATGTAGATAGTGTCAAAGCAGCCTAATATAGGAGTTTTAGTAAATTGAAACTGCGTCAGTCCAATTTTCAGAGATTAAGTTCGGTTTAGCTGAGTTCATACGCTAATATAGTCATAACACGTGCCTTGTTGTCTATTGCCTGTGGAGGCAGCATTTTTAGCTTTCGGACACAGTCAGTGACAAATAAGGACACACACAGCGAGCCAAGAGGAGTGTTTCTTTCCCTTACCATCACGACCATCATCATCTAAATTAAACAAAACAATGAAAACATAATGAGGTTAAGGCACAGAGACTTTATTTCTAAAGACTACGTCCCAGTGTCTTGTTCCTGGAGTCTAGAGATATAGAGAGAAAGTTTAACCAGAACTGTAAAAATGAAACCGAACAGCAGCAAACCTGTCAAAGACTTTAATTAATGAATTTTTTTGTCATATGATGCAATGACATTTTTACACTGTGTCCTAATACTGTTAGCTGGTCACACTGTACACATCCGCACTGAAACATAAAACACATCTGAATGAAAAAGTGCCCTAATGACCATACATGTCGACACCAAATTACACCGTATACAGATCTCACCCTTCACCCATGCCTTTGGCTCTCCTCCAGAAGAAACGATTCGTATCCTAGCGTGGGTGTTAGTTTTATGACAACAAATTCAGGATGGTGTGAACCGTGAAATGCAAACATACCATATATGCACATGATCAGTGTGTGCTTTCTGGTAATGGCCAACATTATCATAATAGCTCATAATCGGATTGCACACAAACACCAGTCAATGCACTTGTGCACACACACACACACACATTTATAGATGCATAAATATTTAAACCACCTAAAGCTGTTTTAAAATAAGACAGGTTAATAAGAGTCATTCTGTAACTGCAATGCTACTTTTAGTTTTCTATATTTTTAATACAAAATGAGATCCTAAACCATCCTCTATGAATATACCGTGCATACCGAGTCACATTGCAGAGAAATGAGCAATTTTCTACCGAATGAAATGCAATGAAATACTCAATGTTACATCTAAAGGAAATTGAAATCAGTAGCACAACTGGGGTTAAACAGTTTTTTAAGATCAAGGACAGAAAATATTGATGCACCACACAGTTAAAAAAGGTATTTTAATGCACTGTTTTTTTTATATTACCAGTAACAGCTAAATATAATATAATCTAATATCGTATACACCATTTACAGTACATGTTGTTTTAAAAATATAGGGTAACACTTTATAATAACTACACACTATGAATCATTTATTAAGCATTAGTAAATAGTTAGTTTATTATCTGTTAAGCATTAACTCTACATTAATAAATGTTAGTAAGCCGTTTATAAATACAGCTATAAATGCTGTGTTCCTGACTTACAAGCACATTTATAATGTAATTATTATTAGTGATTGTATTTTCATACTTTATTACTTATTAATTGTTCATTGCTAAATTCAGTATTGCATTATTTACAAACCATTTGTATTTAAGAGCAGTTGGTGGCTTTTAGAATCATTCAGAATGAGTTAGTAAATGATTAATAAGCTATTCAAATCAACATTTATATATTTTATCATTCAGGTGTATACTAGGTAATTTGTATGTTAATAAATGCATTATTATCTCAACTTTATCCAGTTTTGTGACCTAATCTAAAGTGAGCACTATTTATGCTTTATAAATCTCTTATAAATGAAAATAAAATAAATAAATAAATTACTATACATTTCGGTCGCACTTGTTATTTTGATGGTACATTTGTTGAATTTAAGTTACATTGCATCTACATGCCAAATAATTCTCATTAGATTATAAGCAGACTGTAAGGTTGAGGTTACGGTTAGTGTAAATTGACATGTACTAGCAAAGTTTTTTATAGTCAGTTAAATGGCTGTTGAAGGAGCATATCAACAGATATTAAACAGACAGTCTACTAATACTCAAATGGACCATCAAAATAAAGTGTTATCTAAATTTTTATTAATTTGAAGATACACAAATCTGTTTCAAATGAAAAATAAATCTCTGCAATCTTATGTAAAATAAAATTACTGTAGTTTAAACTTCACTAAATAACATTGAAATGTTGTATCATAATATATTGTTAAATTACTATATTGTTGTTGTTTTATCCCATTTTATTTAATTGTATTTATTTCTAATTGTATGTTGACACTCCTGTTATACTGCAATGTTTAAAGTTTATAGTAATTATTTTTTTAGATAAGATTGCAAACATTTACTGTTCAATTGATACTAAGCCTTTAATTGTCATATATATATATATATATATTATAATATTTTTGGGGGGTTTTCACCTTTATTAGATAGGACAGTAGAGAGAGTTGACAGGAAAGCATGGGGAGCAGAGAGAGGGGGAGGATCGGCATAGGACGGAATTGAACTCGGGTCGCCGTAAGCACCGGAGTGCATGTGTCGACGCACTAACCACTAAACCACTGGCGCCGACTTTTAATTGTCATTTAAAAGACATTTACAGAGCATAAATAGTTCTCACTTTAAAATAGGTCACAAAACCGCACGAAGTTGAGTTAATAAAGCATTTATTATCATACATAGTAACCATTACTATATGCCTGAATAATAAGAATTATAAATGTTGATTTGAATAGTTTATGAACCATTTATAACTCATTCTGTATGATTCTAAAAGTCACCAACTTCTCTTAAATACAAATGGTTTGTGAATATAGCAATACTGAATTTAGCAATAAACAATTCATAATGAATAAAGTATGAAAATACAATCACTAAGCACATTATACATCTGCTTATAAGTCAGGAATACAACATTTATAGTTGTTTTTATAAACTGTACTAACTATTAATGTAGAGTTAATGCTTAACAAATAATGAATTAACTATTTGCTAATGCCTAATAGATGATAGTGTGTAGATATTATAAAGTGTTTCCAAATATAATGTTTGCTGCAGTCTCATATTTTGCCATCTAAATGGCAGTGACATCATCACCCACTGCATTTAGAAAATGAATTTATATATTTTAAAAAATACATTGATTTAGACTGTATAAAAAATGACATGCTTTAAAATGCATACAGCACGGCAATCCGTACTTATCTTCTACAGCACAGCATGCTGAGCTTTTGTTTACAATGTATTTTCAGCAGTCAGCTAAGTAGGCTATGGTGTTATTTATGTAGCTAGAAACAATGTACTGTAATGTATGTTAATTTGCTTATCTAGTGAAGAAATAGTGGATAAATATGGTTCGCCATGTATAGATAGTCAAAGTCACATTTATTAATGCCTGCCGTCCTTCTATTTATTAATGCAGGAGGTCAAGTCAACTATATCAGTATGTTGTTATATGCATTAAGGCAATTTAATGAATAATTTAATTAACTAAGCAACACACTACATACACAGTGCTCAGCATATATAAGTACACCCCTGACAAATCAATCTTTTAGAATCATATTTTTAATAGGAAGCTATACAATATTATATTTGTGCATATACATTAGATTAGTCAGCACTGAAGCCAAATCTGGAGCTTATCTAACAAAATAACTTACTATAATGGCCTAAAAACTAGTACACCCAAATTTGTGTTATAGAAAAATATTAAATACAAATTTTAAAAAGAGGAAAAAATCAAGAGAAGCAAAACAATAGAAAAATTTAGTTGAAATTTTGTGGGTTGTAATTTTTTGTTTTTGCAATATTTAGCTTGAATTTAATTGCATCATCTTTCAATTTCTAAATATGTTTGATGACTAAAATATTATGTTAATAAAAATATCTGTTTAATAAATCTGTTTTGTTTAAATGCACCCAAATACATTGCTCATGTTCAAAATGGGGTGTACTCAATTATGCTGGGCAATGTACGTGTCAGTATGTAAGCAAATAAAACATTCACTTAGAGCATAATAAGGTTTGTGTACTTGCTGTATATTCAAATATATATTGGAAAAGGTTGAAATAATATATGTGATTCAGTACATCACTCAATTAATCTTAATTCTAACCCCTGGCTGCAGCACACACACACACACACACACACACACACACACACACACACACACATACATACACTTAAATCTGCAAGACAAAACTAGCCCTTGTAGCTTTAACAGCTTGAATGAAGACAAATGGTGCTTGTGACAGAATTCAGAGCAGGTGACTCACCTTCTGCAGGTTTATCTGCAAAATAAGAGATACTGATAGTGAGCCTGACTGCATTTAAAGCACTTATTTCATTAAACAGATTACAAGCATTAAGCAGAGTAAAGAGGTGTATGTACAAACCAGCAGGGGGAGCTTCCTCCTTGGCAGCTGAAGAAGAAGAAGAAATTACATTTATTATCACAGATTGCACTTCACTCTTATATTGAAGGTGGAAAACAGTAATTAAAAAAAAAAATCTAAACATAGCCAAAAATAAATACCACAATTATAACATGGTAATTTACAACATGGTAAAAACAGAGATGAAAGATTTACTTCAAGCTGAACTTTTCATTTGAAGACAAAATTATTAGCCCTCTCGTGAAATTTGTATACTTTTTAAAATATTTCAGCTAATAATTTTGACCTTAACATTATTTTAAAATATGTTTTCCAGCCAAACCACTAAGATCACTTAGAAAACAAAATAATATAATCCTATAGATAATAATAACGTTGGCTTTAATCACATGACAGCAACTGAATGCATTTAGGCATGTAGACATGGTCAAGACGATCTGCTGCAATTCAAACTGAGCATTAGAATGGAGAAGAAAGGTGATTTAAGTGACTTTGAACGTGGCATGGTTGTTGGTGCCAGACAGGCTGGTCTGAGTATTTTAGAAACTGCTGATCTACTGGGATTTTCACACACAGCCATCTCTAGGGTTTACAGAGAATGGTCTGAAAAAAAGAAAATATCCAGTGAGCCGCAGTTCTGTGGGCACAAATACCTTGTTAATGCCAGAGGTCAGAGGAGAATGGTTAGAGCTGATAGAAATGCAACAGTAACTCAAATAACCACTCAGGGCTCCAAAAAAATGGTCCAAAAAATATTCAGGCCTGGTCAGA
Source organism: Danio tinwini (assembly GCA_903798205.1). Lineage (NCBI taxonomy): Eukaryota > Metazoa > Chordata > Actinopteri > Cypriniformes > Danionidae > Danio > Danio tinwini. Next base: position 4,043,460 of record CAIGQZ010032144.1, read on the forward strand.
GTCTCGATTTCTGCTGTGACATTCTGATGGTAGGGTCAGAATTTGGCATCAACAACATGAAAAGATGGATCCATACTGCCTTGTATCAACGGTTCAGGCTGCTGGTGGTGTAATGGTGCAGGGGATATTTTCTTGGCCCACTTTGGGCCCATTTGTACCAACTGAGCATTGTGTCAATGCCACAGCTTCCCTGAGTGTTGTTGCTGACCATGTCCATCCCTTTATGATTACAGTGTACCCATCTTCTGATGGCTACTTCCAACAGGATAACTCACCATGTCATAAAGCGCGAATCATCTCAAATCATCTCTGATTACTTGAACATGACAATGAGTTCACTGTACTCAAATGGCCCCCACAGTATCCAGACTCAATCCAATAGAGCACCTTTGGGATGTGGTGGAACGGGAGATTCGCATCATGAATGTGCAAAACCTCTGAGGAGTATTTCCACTACCTTGTTGAATCTATGCCACATAGGATTAAGGCAGTTCTGAAGGCAAAAGGGGGTCCAACCCAGTACTAGCAAGGTGTACCTAATAAAGTGGCCGGTGAGTGGATATAGCTATACAGTTGTTATTTTTTTTTATTAAAATGTTGCAATGTGATTGTATTATAATAATAGACAAATGGTTGATATATAGGCCGGTGAGCTTATATGCTTGTATATACATACACTAGTAAATACTGCACATTTCATCGTAGTAGCATGTCTGGAAATGTTTAAATGTTAACTAACCTATCATTACTTATTTTTGTCCTGTTCACACCTACCTTATATGGGTTAAAGACACTTAATGCTATTTTGGTGTCCACATCAAATTCTATTTAAATAGTGGTTTTATACAAATAAAAAAAACTTACCTTTTTTAACTTTTGTGAATATAATTGCAAAAATTTGGCTAAAATAATGTTCCATGATCACTCAGTATAAAACAAATTTTTGTAAAAGATAAATATTTGTCTGTAATTTACAAAAAAAAGTATATGCGATCTTGTTTATTTGTGTGATGTTTTACATAATTAAAAATAAATCTTGCTGCAAATCTGTAAAAAAACAATATTAGAAGGATAGTGGCAAGATATAAAGATTTCAAATGACAGTTAATTAGTTTTTGATGCTTAAATAGAGTTTTTTAATCAAATGACTCTTGTTCTAAATACACCAAACAAGTTTATTTTGAGGTATATAAACTACAATCAATGACATTTTATTAAATTGATCTCCTGCAAAAATATGTGACGGTCATTTTTTTTTTTTTTTTTGCTCAGAAAACAATTGAATTAATAGGTACACTGTGAAGGAATTATAGGATAAATTAGTCCTGCCAGCATATGTTTTTAGGTCATTATAACTTATTAAGCTAAGGTAATCATATTCTAACTTAAATTTATAAGCTTCACAAGATGTTTTAGGTCAGTTTAACATAAGTTTAATTGACTCATAAAGTTATTTGATTCAGCTTAAAAATTTAAGGCAACCAGGATTATTTTTACAGTGTGCGCATTTTAATGTCAGGAAAAAATTCAAGCTGTTACACTTTTTATTTTGAGTCTTTGACCCATATACAGTATGCACATGCATCCTCGTAATAAAAAATATTTTTAAGTTGGCCTAACCTATTTTTAAGCCTACACGTATCCAAAAAACTCTTTTTACAGGAGCGAGCATGAAAGTATTTTGGAGTACAGGCATCAAATAGTCACCAGAAGGTGTAAACAGCTCTCCTGCATCGCACCACCATCACCTTCCAAGTCACAATCTTGGCCTTAGATTGAGTCTGGACCTTTACTTTTTAGTGTTACGGATACGGTGCAGTGAACTTGGCCTTGCCCCTGTGGGTCAGATTGCGTGATAAGCTTGCATACCAAAGCACTGACACGTCTATTTTTGATTAGGTTTGTCTTTCAGAGTGCAGTATGTTAATGGGGCTCAGGCACTTGTGGTATATGTCCTCGTCCCATGAGGAGGAGCGGGATGCGGCAATCTAGCCAGTTATAAATGCTTCCCCTGCCACAGGATCTAAGGAGCTGGCTGAGACATCCGGCCAAAAAAAGGACAAGCACCGGGATCGCCAGACAGCTGAAGGTCACATCTAAACACAAACAGGGACCTGTAACAACTCCAGTGGGAAATGCTGAAATGATCCGAGCTGCTCTCGCCTTACCCATGATGAATTGGTTTGCCGGTGTTAATTTGCTTGGGTAAAATGTAGTTAAAATCTTTGCTGAGGTGGAGGATCTAGGCCGCTTTTATTAAAATGGGTCTTTCCTCTTAAACTCATTGCTAAAAGCACTGCAATGCTGTGCATGTCTTTGCTGGTGCGGTGGAAAGCAGTTTAATTATCGTTTATTTTTATATATATTTGTAAAATTCATCTGATAAAGACAGTCTTGCTGGTTAAGCTAAAAGAAAGAGCTTGGGGATGATTCGAGCATACAAACACTCTGGACATTTGGTCATGTTTATGATAAAATGGGAGCCAGAATGTGACTGATGCTGATCAAGCTAAAATTATTTAAATATTGAATGAACAAAGTAAAAATGCTAAAAAAAAAAAAGGTTAACTTTTAATTAAAGAAAAGTAAAAAAGTCAAATATAGCTTTATTAATACATATAACTATATTACATTATAAATGTAGATTATATGTCCTAATGATTTTTTTTTGTTTTTCTACTTCAGTTCTCTAAGGGCTCCTGGGCTCCTACTGAACTCAACTGTTGCCTCTTCTCTTGTTTCCAGTCATCAGCACTCTCTCCTGCAAACAGCCACTGTGCAAAAAACTAACAAACAGTCGTTCCCACTCAACACACACACACAATCTAAATGTGTGGGTGCTGTAAGAAGTCAAACAGAGGCCAGTGCAGCGCTCATTCTAATTAACAGAGATATGGACTTAACCAGTCTTCAGAGGCAGCATGGCTCTAACTGAAATTTCAACTTAATTATTACACTTCTATTTAAATTACTATAATACTCTTAAAAAGGTTGGGTTGTTTAAACCCAAATTCAGGTAAAATATGGACAAACACAAGCACTGGATTAAATTGATTTTGTCAACTCTAATACTTGGTATGTCCATATATTATCAAATTTGGGTTGAAACAACACACACTGAAAAAAATGCTTTCTGTAAAGTTGTTGAAAACAGTTTATATAGCTTGAATTTAAACAAGCAAATTAAATTTATTAATATGTCAAAATTAATTTGTTTGTTTGAATTCGGCCCAAAAAAATTGTTTACAACCACTTACCTAAAAAAAAAGATGTAAATTCAAGGAATCATCTTTGAATATTTAATTTTAGTGCAGCATGTTTTATAATGTATGAAAACGATCTTCCTTGCATACTAAACTAAAATAAAAATTAAGCTGAACTGAAATAAAATAAAATAAGGGCGTCACGGTGATGCAATAGGTAGCACGATATAAACAACAGCAAGGATATAAACACATTATATTGAATATATGTTAATATTATTTTACATAATTTATTATGTTTAATTAATATTTTCACACATGCAGTAAATTTTCTATTAAAGAAATAATAGAATTTTATAATAGAATTTTAACTATACAATACAAACATATTTGCAAAAATTATATTTTAATAAATTATATGATGGGCGGCGCGGTGGTTGCGCTGTCGCCTCACAGCAAGAAGGTCGCTGATTTGAGCCTCGGCTGTGTCAGTTGGCATTTCTGTGTGGAGTTTGCATGTTCTCCCTGTGTTCACGTGGGTTTCTTCCGGGTGCTCCGGTTTCCCCGAAAAGCTCAAAGACTTGCAGTATAGGTGAATTGGGTAAGCTAAATTGTCTGTAGTGTGAGAATGAATGTGTATGGATGTTTCCCAGTGATGGGTTGCATCTGGAAAGGCATCCGCTGCATAAAACATATGCTAGATAAGTTGGTGGTTTATTCCGTTGTGGCGACCCCAGATTAATAAAGGGACTAAGCCGAAAAGCACATGAATGAATAAAATAAAAATGGTGCTCATCATTGGTAAGTACAAAAGACTTAATTTTTATTCTGTATTTATGTACTGAAAATATTACTACAATTTAACTCTTTTCTGTTTTATTATATTTAAAATGTAATTTATTGCTGTGAATTTTCAAAATTCACAATTATTATGCTTATTTGTTTCTCAAAAATATTTATACCATCAACGTTGTTAAAAATGTGCTGCCTAATATTTATGCAGAAACTGTGAAATATCAACTATCAAATGTTTGGGCTGTGTGTTTGTGTGTTTTAATAGAAACTAATGCTTATATTCAGGAAATATACATTAAACAATCAAAATGACATTAAAAGCATTTCGTAATCACAAATCAGCATATTAGAATGATTTCTGGAGGATCATGTAAAACACAAGATTAATGAGGCTGAAAATGCATCATAGGAATAACAAATATTTTTAAATTAAATGACATTTTTTGTAATATTACTGTTTTACTGTATTTTGAAATAGTTGAGACCTTGGTGAACAGCCCTGAAAGACTTTATAAAATCATTTAAAAGTTAAAATATATAAAACACTTATGTAAGATTATTTAATAACAATATTTTTTTTCTGACACAATTTTGAACAACTGTTCAGTTTTTTAGTTTTAATTTTAACCTGTGCACAAAATACATAAAATGTCTTTGTGAATAATAAAAGCCTGGAAGTCCCAAACTAAAGCTACATTTTTTTATAAAGTAATTACAACTTCAGAATAAAATCCTGTACAAACTGACTATATGTCTCACAGTTGCCACATTAAACCTCACAATTTGACATGAGAGAGCGCCAGACTGTGATCATAAGGTCAAGCAAGTTGCACCAAATTAAAAGTGGTCATGTTAAATTAGCACGGAGAAGACTCTGATATCTAAAAGTATGCGTCACAAACATCATATGAGAAAAGTGTAAACGAGTGGTCTAATGCCCTCCCGTCTCCCACACCTCTACTCATGTCAATAATGCGAATACATTTCCATAAATACAGCATCTACGATTACATATCTCTCCATCCCCACACAATCCATATATATAGTTTTTATGTCCCTCTTGGTTTCGATCTGATCCAAACATGGAGGCTCCAATTTTGCTAATCCAGAGTTGTTTCAGAGACGCCAGACCCTCTGGGTCATACGACTATTCTGAATCCAAGAAAAACAAGCACACGAAGCCCTGAAACTGAGAGCAGGCCAAAACAACAGCATCAGCATTTTGAACTATACCATATACGTGGCTGCATTGAGAATTTGCTCGCTTTAGTTACATTAGCCTACAGCGCTAGCACTCTCTCCTTAAGTTTGCTGACAAATCACTCTCTACACACTCTGCTTGGCCGATGAACGGTGCACAAAGATAATCTCTTATGACATTTACTTCACAGTATCTACTTGTTCTCCAAAGCATAACACCTTTTGTTGAGCCAAGAGCCTACCAACCAATCAAAACACAGATGCTATCAAAGACAATTCAGCGCTAGTTTTGACAACTTGTCTAAAAACAAAGGACAGAACTTGTCATATATTAGCACTCAACGCTGATTTCAAGCATTTCGACAGGTCAAAGAGGGGGATATATCGCTTCACAACATTGTCAAGTCACATTATTGGATGTGACAACTGAAAGCAGGGGCCTCACCGCATGTGGCCTTGAGTTAACATGTCTACCCACACCACAATGCGTTAATGTTGACAAATACCCTTCGCATATCGCCACGTGTATGCTTCCAATGCAATCAGACTTGTTGCATACAGTGTTAGAAACACTGCCTGAAAGGGTCTCTGAGTGTTTAGAGTCAGGCTGAAATGTGTTTTGAATGTGACTAATACAAGTAAACTGTGATCTCTGCCATTCATACTGTTATTTATTACACCCTGTCAATCGGCTCCAAATTAAACTGTCAACAAATGAAGGATATGGACATTATTTATAGTATGGAATCACTGCAATCAATACAGTTAAAGCTCTGTTTACTCTTGGTATTAAGAGGTGTTTGTCAATTGGATCACAAGCGGACAATATGTAAACTGGGAATGAAATATTTTGAGCTTGTCCATTTTCAACCACATAATTAGTCGAAAATATACTTGTGTTTGTTTTCGTAGTGTAAAGATTAATGTGGTTGCATCTGTTATAACAGCAGCAAATGACTACCTGCTCACTGACCTAACATGGTATGAGATATGTTGTGAGAAAGCAGACTGAAAGAAGGTATTTAAACTTACTTCATACTTTCCCACTGACCTGTATATTGTGTACAATGGGTTTGTTCATTCAGTACACCTATGAAGAGGTGAATTTGAAAGCAGGTTAAAGGGTTAGTTCATGTAAAAATTAAATAGCCTTCATTAATTACTCACTCCATATCATTGCAATCCACTGAGACCTCTGTTCATCTTCAGAACATAAATGAAGATATTATAGATTAAATCGGAGAGCTATCAAAGCAATACAACAAAGTCATTTTTACTGTTTATTTGCCACACAAAAGTGTTCTTTGAGCCTTGTATGAAAACAGTTTAACCGCTGAAGTCACTTGGAATGTTGTGACTGTTTTTGGTTCCTTTTTTGTACTTCTAACAACTTTGGACCACAGCTGTCTGTGGAGGATAAGGCAATGCTCAGATTTCATCTAAAACAATGGTCCCCAACCACAGGGTCGTGGACCAGTACCGGTCCGTGGATTAATTGGCACAGGGCTGCACTAGAAATCATTAATTATTTCCGTTTTATTTATTATCTGAGTCTAAACAATCTTTTATTTAGAAAAATCTGTTATTTTGAAAAACTACCGTATTCTCTCGCTTACATCTCGGCCACTTGAGCTCCAAAATTTAACCCGCAAGCTAGCAAAATGAGTAAGAAACAGACATCTTTGGGAAGTTTCTTTTCGAAGGGTAAAAGGCCCAAAGGACCCACAAACTGCCAAGGAATTGATCCGCAACCCATTTGTCAACAAATCAGGTAGAATGCTAGAGATCGCAAATGATGGCAGCCTGAGCGACCGTCTTCTCTGCGCGCAAGTTTGTTATTTCCAGGAACTGACCGATCAGCTTCATACTTTGTTTGGAATACACATGGAACACTCAAACACTGCAGTGCTTTTTAATTTTCTCCATAAATAATGTTTTCTTGTCACAATGTAAATATATGGTTGTGCTCAATTCTATAAAAATTTTTAATCAAATGAAGAATGCATTAAACATCACATGCCCCTCAGTGTTAATGCCCATTTGTTATAATAATAATTTCTTACCTAGCCAGGCAGATAAGATATTTTCAGAATGGAAAAGCAAAGGATTGATCACAGTCAAAGATTTTTATATAGATGGGAAATTTGTTACATTTGAACAGCTGTATAAGGCTTGTGACCTCTCCCAGTCACAATTTTTCCACTATTTACAGGTGCGCCACTACTTAAAACAATCTTTTACTGAGTATCAAGAACTGCCACAGGACCATAATATATACCATCTTTTGTGTAAACCTCCTATGGCCAAGCATCTAGTGATGCAGTTTGTATCCTTGTTTGTCTACCAATTTGTCTTCTGATCACCATAAATTGGCATGGGAAAAAGGATATTGGAATTAACATTTTAAATGATACCTGGGAAAAGGGGCTGAAGAGAATTCATACCTGTTCTAATAATGCAAGATTACAACTCATACAGTTTAAAGTGGTACATAGGCTACATTTTCCTTTCAGTTTCCCCGTTATGTGACAGATGCAAGATCTCAAAGGACAAATGCTCATACTTTTTGGTTTTGCCCTGAGATCTCTGAGTTTTGGAAAAATATTTTTCAGTTTCATTCAAATGTTTTAGGAGAAAACATTAGTCCAGATATTGAATTAGCCCTGTTTGGATGCTCTGACCCTGTGTTAGCATGGTCACACAATCAGCAAATGCCTGTTATGTTCGGTATGGTGGAGGCTAAATGGGTGATCTTGATGGATTGGAAGTCCACTTTGCCACCTACTTTTCATAAATGGCTGACTGAAATGGTTGCTGCTCTTAAGCTTGAAAGAATTTGTTTTGCTATTGCAGATGCTTCTAAATAGTTAGAAAACATCTGGGTCCTCTTCTTTGCGTATCTTTTTAAGAGTTGAAATTAGAGCGCTTATGATTCATGAACAATTTTACAGTTACTTTTCAATGTTTTGAGTTTAAGTAAAACTTGATGTATATTATTTACTCTATATGGTGCATGTTTGGATGGACTGGTGCTTTTTTTATTTTTTTATTTAATTTTTTTTTTTATTTGATTCACTTATTTAAATTTTTTATTATTTTTTTCTGTATTTTTTCCTTATTTGTATAAAAACATATTATGAATTGTATAAATGTTTTGTTCTGTTTTGTACTTATAAAAAAACTATAAAAATAAAATATAAAATAATAATAATGATGTTTTGTTTTGTCAGCTTTTGTCCTCTAAGAAAACTGTTGATGGTTTTCTATACATAACCACCATCCCCACACCCTTGGGCCACGGTAAAATTGTCAATTGTTGACCGGTCCATGGTGATAAAAAGGTCGAAGACCATTCATCTAAAATTTCTTAATTTGTGTTGCAAAGATAAGTAAAGGTCTCAGGGGATTAAAATGACTTGAGGGTGGTTGATTAATAACAAATGTTTGGGTAAACTATCATTTTGGGTGAACTAACCCCATTTCAGTTTTTGAGTTACAAGAACACCCACAGTCCTCATACTCTTAACCTTATCCTGCTACTCTACTGTCAAATGTGCATTTCTAAGATACAAAACTTAATATTATTAATATTACATGTGCAGTGCTGACAAATCACGTCTTGGTTCCACAAACTACACTTTTTTTCTACTAGTTTACACTTGTGCATTTTTGATTTTTTAAATGCACTTTAGAATAAAAATGCTCTTTTTTGTAGCATTTTCACTGCTTTACAGAGAAAAAATTCACATCTGCACTATACAACCAAAAACACACAAAAATGTCACTGGGTATGTGTGTACAAGTATAAACAAAAAGTTGTATGTTCACTCTCCATTTCATTCCTAGTCAGAGACTAGTCTTCTGGTAGCATAATGATAGGGGCTTGAGAAATCGAGGAACTAATTTAATAGTCCAGAAGCAACTGTGGATAGCAACCTTTCATTTTGGTCTGTGGGCAGCATAGTGGCTCAGTGGTTAGCACTGTCCCCTTACAGTAAGAAGGTCACTGGTTCAAGTCCTGACCAGCTGGCATTTCTGTGTGCAGTTCTCCCAATGTTGGCGTGGGTTTCCTCCAGGTGCTCTGGTTTCTCATACAGTTCAAAGAGATGCGGTATACGTGAATTTAATAAACTAAATTGGCTGTAGTGTATGTGCATGAATGAGTGTGAATGGATGTTTCCCAGTACTAGGTGAAAGGGCATCCACTGCGTTAAACATATATGCTGGTTCATTCCGCTGTGGAGACCTCTGAAATAGAGACTAAGCCGAAGGAAAATAAATGGAGGAACGAAGGTCTAAAATGTTAGTCTGGAGTCCTGCAGCTTTTGTGAGGAAAACATGAGGTGCTCATATTTACATATTCATGTAAACATGAATCTCAGCAGGGTGGGCAGTCGGGAGATTCAGTAACATAATGAACATACCACACTCCGATGTTTCAAACTTCTTTTTACACCAAATGAAGACCGAAAAG
>CAIGQZ010032144.1:4066070-4093542 GCA_903798205.1 Danio tinwini
ATTACATAATTTGTGTTATAGAAATGGATAACTGACTGTAATGTACAGAGTATGAATGCAAAATATAAAGACATTATATAAGGTATTAACATTTTTAAATGTTTTAGATTTTTAAGAAATATTTATTTTTGCTATATTTATATTTAGGCGGTATATGTGACTCTTGACCATAAAACTACTTGACCATAAAACATATATATATATATATATATATATATATATATATATATAAAGGTAATATAATAATACCTTAATTATGAGATTCCAACTACTATAAAGCATTCATGTTCACATACAACTCATTTTCTGAGAGTTCCTATTCTTGTACAATGAGACCACTGTATCTTTTCATCACTGTGAATTCATCTAGTTATTAATAGTTTAGACACAGAAAATTATAATTCTGAGTTAGTGGATATGATAATACAGCAATTGCAGCATAACTAAACGCAGCTCAAGTTTCTGTGAGATACAAAATAATTTTCTTAAAAATACTTTAAAAAGACTTTGCCGCTTTTCTCTGTAAGCAGCTGTAAAAGAGTTTTGAGTTTATTGCCATATCAGCTTCTCTGACTATGTCATGGCAGAAAAAATTACAGATCAAATTTACCATGTTTTATAAATATCACTTTTTTATAATTATAAAAACATTTAAAATGCTAAAATTTCCATTAGCCCAATGTGGAAAATCATCCCTATAAAACGACATGCTAACTATGCCCCTCCAATTACACTGATGTATGCAAAGAGTGCTAATAATGAGACTATGTCAGCATTGTCATCATTCTTGAAGTGGATTTTTGCACTAGATGTGTATGGCACTAGATTAAATTTTCTGGACTGCTGTCATGAACTTAAGAATGTGCATAGCAAAAGATGTGTTCAACATGGGATGTCCTGATGTAAAATTATTTATTCAGGTTGCACTGCATGTGTTAGAGTGGTTCAAAGCTATTGCCTAAATGATTAAAAACCACAATCATGACAACAGATCAAGTTTACCATATTTTATAAATATCCCTTTTTTATAATTATAAAAATTTTTAAACAATTAAAAGTCATTAACAACAACAAATAATACATAAGATACAATGCATAAATAATAATAACAATAAGATAAAAATTTAAAGATTTTTTTTTTATAAAATTGTACAATTTTGGAAGGATTCACATTTAAAAAGTCATTTAAAGTTCCTCCACATAAAAATCATTGTCTGATAACCTTAAAAATAGGGCATTCAACAAGTATATATTTAATGGATTGGTTTCTGTTGCAATATTGACATTTTGCGAGTTCTTCTTCTCTGAGTAAATGTTCATGTGTGAGTCTTCTTCTCTAAGCATGTATGAAGTCTGCAAGTCTATGATACCTAATGTTTTGATGCCTAAACCTGTGCACATTCCATCCCAGTAATCACCACCAAGACATAAAGTTTAATCTGATGGCTATAGAGTGTCTTCTCCATCTAGACATCTTTACTGCCAAACCCCAAACTGAAAATTGACCTTCCGCTCCTGCTGCGTCCAACCCAACCTATAAAATTTATCTTTCAGCACCTGTCACTGCCAAAGCGGTCTAAATGCCTCCTTACAATAAGTTAAACATTCAGACCCATGATTTATGTTTAAAGCAAATAAAACTAAATCTTTTTAAGACTTTCATAGGCTAACAAAAAAAGCAATCAAGATTGAACCCATGATTGTCTAAAATCTAAAGCTTGATGACTGAAATGATCAACGAAGAAATGTTATTATGGACATTGAGCATGGGCCAGACACTCAAGCTATCTACCAGTCCCAGTATAAGAGCATCACTTACATTAACGTGGCATAGAAAATGATAAATAGTGGCGATTAAAATACGGAGCAGTGTTAAATGTAAAATCGATGCTGAAAGTGAACTTAAAGAGGCTTACCTGGCTTCTTCGGCTCAGGCATGGCGGTCCTTCATATGTCGGTCACCCTGACTTTTCTTTTCTCACACACTTTACTCATCTTTCATTCCTTTTATTCCCTCCTCCCTTGGCAAGCGTGTCGTCCCCATCCTTGAGAAAGATAGAGAAGGGTGGGTGAAGAGAGAAAAGAGTGATACAGGGAGAGAGAGAGAGCAAGTGTCACTTGAGATCTTAAGGGAATTACAACTTGGACAGAAGGAGCAGACGAAAGACTGAGACAAGGGTGAAAAAATGATGACATTAAAACAAACAGTGTCTCTCTTGGGCAAACCTGTTAATTGGTTATCTTGTTGATGTGAGCCGTTAAGCAGGCTGTTTGCTAATGGCATGACATACGCATAGATCATTTGATTGACAGGTTGTCTGAAAACATTACAGTGGAGCTGCTAGACACTTGTGATTGTCAATGACGAGACTGTTATTTCAGAAAAATAAGGGTAAGAACAGATTCAAGTATGCTGACATGCTGTCAAGAGGTTAAGAGGCTGACCTTTGATCTTTGAGCTCTCAGATGTCTCTCTCCTTTCTTTTCAACAAGTGTATGTGTTGCTGACGTGCGATTGTGCTCAGTCATTAGGACACTTCTTCACAGGTTACAGGGTGAATGTGAGAAGCGTGCCGTTTTATGATTGCAATAATGGTTCAACTGAAGTTCTTTGATGGTGGTTAAAATAGAGATGTCAATGTAATCCTGAAATGTTAAAACAATATTATAATGGCTCAGTGGTAAGCACTGTCTCCTCACAGCAAGAAGGATGCTGGTTCGCATCCTGGCTGGATCAGTTGGCATTTCTGTGTGGAGTTTGCATGTTCTTCCCGGGATTCTTCTGGGTACTCCGCTTTCCCCCACAGTCCAAAGACATGCACTTTAGGTGAATTCGATAGACTAAGTTGGCCGTAGTGTATGAGTGTGAATGAGTATGTATGGATGTTTTCCAGTACTGGGTTGCAGCTGAAAGGGCATCTGCTGTGTAAAACATATGCTGGATAAGTTGGTGGTTCATTCCGCTGTGTTGACCTCTGATAAATAAAAGGTCTAAGCCAAAGAAAAATTTATGAATGAATTTAACAAAATATGCAGGTAACAGGTAATATCTGTAACATTGATCTATTTAAATATATTAAAAACTCAAAAATATTTAAAGAAATCTATATTCTCTCAAAAATTTTCTACTTGTGTCGGAAAAAATGTATGTGATTCCACAAAAAAAAAGGTTTAAATTGATAGTTATAAAAAATAGTTTGACCAAGTCAACAAAAATCTGCAAATGATAATGATTTCTCAAGGATTTTGTGACATAGAGGCTTTAAGAAATGCCGTCTGAAAATTTAGCTTTGAATTACAGAAATAAAATATATCAAAATGAATTTTTAATTGAACAAATATTTTACGCAAAACTTTTTTTTTGAGAATCTTTAAATAAATGCCGTCTTGATGAGTGTAATCATTTGAAAATATTAAACAATTAACATTCAACATTAAACATTCAAAAACTTATTGACCCTCCATACTTTTGAACATTCCCAGCAGGCAGAGGACGTCAACGTGACGCCAGATTGACCCTGTACCCCAGTGTCTGGGGACATTGCTTTTCAGGTGGAAATGAAAATCGGGTTTGACGTAAGAACCCAACATCAGACCGATGTCAGTGTCCAACATCGGACAGACGTCACTTTCCAATGCAACTTAAAACCAACCAAATATCAACATCTAATAGTGTTACAGCTTGACGTTGTGTGGATGTTACCAATATAACGTCTATCAGACGCTGGTTTTTGGTTGCCATATCTCATTTGACATCAATATGACATTGGTTTAAAATGTTGGCTCGATGTTGGATTTTGGTCACTTTCCAACACAACCTAAAATCAACTAAATATCAATGTCATTTGGTAACGTTTTTGGACAGCAAAATAAGTTCCTTAGATGCTGAATTTTGGTCACCCAACAACACAACCTAAATCCAACCTAATATTAACATCTTATGACGTTGTGTGCCTGCTGGGTTGGTGTACATTTTTAATAGATTTGACTTAATTCATCAAATAAAATATTACTTAAATATTACTTTCAGCAACTAAACCTATGATTATAACATCACAATTTACAGTGTTATACACTTCAGTGAATGAAATTATCAACAAACAGATATTTTTATGGATGTCAAGTGTGGGCCAGAAACTCAAGGATTCTGGCAAATATATATATATATATGGATTAAAGTACCCGATATAATAATATATTTACAAATTTGAACTTATTTTTCGTCAACTAAAATATCCCATAATTAAACCCTGACTAAAACAAATGAATCTAACAAAATTAAAAACTACCAAAGTAGCCTAATATTTTCTTTAAAAAAAGACTAAAAGCACAAAATAGTCAAATAACATTTCGATCATGAAATTCTGTAGTCACTGTGATGTCCTGTGTGCAATCTGTACATAAAAATGCCTTTTTTTTAGCAACCAAACTGCAAAGATCAGAGTTTAGTCACGTCCCTGGTGTGAAGACTTGAAGTGTAGAGTTCAACGACGCTCTATTTAGCTTGACACACCAATAAACACACTTTTGAACTTTAATTTTCGGGAGAGAAGACTGTGCAGAGACTGCGCTATTTATAGAAAGTGCAACCTGAGAGGCAGATTTCAAGGAGGAAAGAGAAAAAAGACAAATATGACAGAGAACACAAGACAGAAGAAGCTCGCATAAGCAGTGGACAGTGATTTATTGAAGACAACAGCCAGGAAACAAGATACTTCATGCTTCGTGGAGTGCTAACTTAATTTATTTGAGTCAATTAGACATAGTATGGGCTCAGTAAAGAAAATATAAATCATAAGTAACAATATAGAAGATCTTATGATGGAATATGTTACACTGCTTTATGATAACGCCAGCGCAAAGAGTCCTATGACACACACACATGCATTCAAAGTGACGAAATGGCTAATTATAGGTTTGGAGGAGTGTAGGGCTCACTATTGTCTGAAGGCGTGCTGACAGTCAGCAATGGCTAGATGGAGGAGATATATATATTCGTTTCAAAGCAGGAATGTCTTGGGAATCACATGGCAAAGGGTGCATGGAGAACCCAAGCCCTCCTGCTGAAATGGCCCATTAATCATACAGGCGCTTTTCGAGATGTGTGTTCAGTTATGGAAATGCCAATACGCCACGCTGTATCACTTACCCCAGTGTCATCTGATTAATGTAATTGAAAGGGCGTGCGAGTGTTTGTTTTTCTTCTTCCTCGGATCTTAATGGCAGCCTGTTGGTCCCGTACTGAGTGGCGCAAATAGGTACACTATCGATTTGGGAAAAGGAGAGTGTGAGATAATCACTAAGTTTGATTTATGAAACAATAGGAACAGAACAGTACAGGGCAAAATGAGTTTGTGGGACACAACAACTGTAATTGATTGCAATCTATATGTGATATTGATTAACCCGTGGCCCTGATGGTCCGTTCTAAAACAGGTTTTCGATGTGGTTATAATCTTATAGACTCTCTACAATGACAGGTAATCAGGTAAATGAGTACATTCTCAAGTGGAACTGTATACCGTTTTTGTATACATGTACAGTTGAAGTCAGAATTATTAGTCTCCCTGAAGTATTATTTCCCATGTTTATTTTTTTCCCAATTTCTGTTTAACAAAGAAAAAAAAATACATTTTACAAAAACACATTTCTAAACATAATCGTTTTAATAACTAATTTCTAATAACTGATTTATTTTATCTTTGCCATGATGACAGTAAATAATATTTGACTAGATATTTTTCAAGACACTTCTATACAGCTTAAAGTGACATTTAAAGGTTTAACTAGGTTATTTTGGCTAACTAGGCGGATTAGGGTTATTAGGCAAGTTATTGTATAACAATGGTTTGTTCTGTTTTGAGAAAAAAAATTGGCTTAAAGCGGCTAATAATATTGACTTTAAAATGTTTTTTTAATTAAAAACTGCTTTTATTCTAGCCGAAATAAAACAAATAAGACTTTCTCCAGAAGAAAAAATATTATCAGACATACTATGAAAATTTCCCTGCTCTGGTATAGGGTTAGGGAAATATTTAGAAAAAGAAAATACAATTTAAAGGGCTTCACCTGTATGTTTGGTCATGTCTGTAACTATAGAGTAGTTCATTCATTCATTTTATTTTCTTTGCTTAATCAGGGGTCGCCACAGCGTAATGAACCGCCAACTTATTCAGCGTATGTTTTTTTTACGCAGCGGATGCCCTTCCAGCCCCAACCCAGTACTGGGAAACACCCATACACTGCATTCACACACATACACTACAGCCAATTTACCTTATTATACAGCAATATACACTGTAAAAAAATCTGTAATTTTAGGGATTATTTCCAGCATCTGGGGTGTCGGAAAAAAAAACTTAAAATAACAGCTGTTAAATTGCAGAAATTTCCTTAAATTTTAATTTCTGGTAAATTTCTTTAATTCAACCTTTATTATTTTACAGTAAATTTCTGTAATTTAACTGTAATTCACCCCAGCTGCTGGAAATAAGCCCTAAAATTACAAATTTTTTACCATGTATTTAGCTTATACCACAAGGCTTTGGACTGTGGGGAAACCAGTCCAACCACCTGAAGGAAACCCACGCCAACACAGGGAGAACATGCAAACTCCACACAGAAATGCCAACTGTCCCAGCTGGGGCTTGATCCAGCGACCTTCTTGCTGTGAGGTGACAGCGCTACCCACTGTGCCACCATGTCTCCCTAGAAAAGTTTAGTACCCAAAAATAAAAAATTAGTCTCATTTACTTATCCTGAAGTGGTTCCAAATGAGTCATGGGTTTTGGTGTTGTGCTGCACATAAAATAAGATATTTTGAAGAATTTTTGGTAACTGGTAGTCAATGACTTTTATAGTAAGTTCCCTGCTCTAGAATATGGAGTTTTATTGTTCAACAGAGGCGGGGGGGGGGGGGGGGGGGGGGGGGGGGGGGGGGGGGGGGGTGCTTCTGATTCAGCAAGTTCAATTGGCAAAAACAAGGTACTGACTGTATCAAACCAAACCAAGTGTCTGTTGCCATCTATCTGTATCTGTTTTTGCAGTGTAATCTCGTCTTTTACCTGGAAACATTATATTTTGTGACCTGTCAGGCCCGAAAACAGCCTTACTAAAAGATTTTGCTCTACAGTTTTTTTAAGCTAGGCATGCTGGAGCGGTGTACTTTTAGAAAATAAACTCTGAAGGGATAGTTCACCTAAAAATAAAAATTATGTTATCATTTTCCCTCACTCCAGTGTTTTTCAAACCTATTTGAGTTTCTTTCTTCTGTTGAACAGAAAACAAAACCTAATAATAAAGAAAGACTTTGACTTCCATTGTATATTTCTTGTATTTCCATTGTATTTTCTACAATGGCTGCTTGACCATCAGCATTCTTTAGAAAATCGTATTTTGTGTTTAACTGAAGGAAATGCTTTTTTTTTGGTGAACTATCCCTTTAAAACATTTTCCAAATTGTATGTAATGAAAACATTCATTCATTCATTTACCTTTGGCTTAGTCGCTTTATTCATCAGGGGTCACCACAGTGGAATGAAACGCCAACTTATCCAGCATATGTTTTACACAGTGGATGCCCTTCCAGCTGCAACCCAGTACTGGGAAACATCCATACACACTCATTCACACACACACACACACACACACACACACACACACACACACACACTATGGACAATTTAGTTTATTCAATTCACCTATCGCGCATGTCTTTGGACTGTGGGGAAAACTGGAGAACCCAAAGGAAACCCACGCCAACAAGGGGAGAACATGCAAACTCCACACAGAAATGCCAGCTGGCCCAGTCGGGACTCAAACCAGTGACTTTCCTTCTGTGAGGTGACAGTGCTAAGCACTGAGTCACCGTCTCGCCCCCGTAATGTAAACATGTTTCACTGAAAAATTCTGTAATTTCAATAACAACCAAAACTACGTAAATATTCCCTACTTTATAGGATGAAATAAGTACACCAAAAGTGTAGTATATTCATATTTAAAAAACAAAATCTATGCCACGAGGAGCTGTCAGGGCCCTATAGACTCCTATAAAATCAAACTATAAAACATTTAAATAAAAAATGGTGCCAAACTTTATGAATTTATAGAATGAATAGTTTAGATTCTCGCAGAGAGTTACTGAAAGTGAACAAAAAATATTTCCATCAATCAATAACATTAAACGATTAAGCCACGTTTCAGATTGTTTCTACGAGTGTATTCGGTGTTGGCACATTCTCCTGTGTTACAAAACCACACTCTAGCGTCCAAATACTGTCATTACATTTTCTTTACTTGTGATAATGAAGTTAACCACAAACCTGTAAGACGTAAAGATGTAAAAGATGTAACATGAGACACACAAACACAGAGTTCACTCACTGTGAGGTCTTTATTCCTTTTCCGCGGGTATTTGTGTCCGGTTGTTTACTCGCTGTTTATCCTGTTTTATGCGGCTGACAGATTGCAGAGACATTTATGACAAATGACTTATACAGTAACATGTTTCTCAAAAATACAAGAAAACTGGAAAGCTGAGTAATAGACACGGTGTAGTCTTACTCTTAAATAGATATAGATTAACTGTATGGAAAAAATATCCACGTCATGAAATTAATTACAAAAACAATGCGAACAGCGACTCCTGCTGGTTGAGTGATCCATGTCGCAAAAAACGAGCTGCAATTCAACTTGTTAATCTGAGGAGGGCAGTTCACCACTGATTTTTTTTCCCCTATAATGTAATTAAAATGAACCAAATATTGTGAATTGTTAAAAAAAACGCACTAAACAACTTGCGGAAGTAGGAAGAAATGATTATGAACCCCAAAAAGGCTTATATTAGTAATATTTAAATTGAAAGATTATGTATATATACATACATAAATGTATTTTATCCAGTTCAAAAGTAGAATCTCCTGAAATGCACAAAAGACTGAGTTCCGCTGTATTACTCAGGCTGCACTGCAGTGTCTATTCACAGGCGCGATCCCACTACTGATCGGCACGGGGGCTTTGACCTGCTCCGTCTCCGACCTGGGCCGGTGCACCCCTCCTTAGGCGACCTGGTAGTCCCGGGCTCCCCCAGGAGCACCATATCGATACCGAACTTAGTGCGGACACCCGATCGGCATAGTCCACTGCAGCCCAGAACCCCTGAGCTCAAGCGGTCCGCCAGCCTCAGCCTCCCAGTAGCTTGGATTACAGGCGCACGCCACTGCGCCCGGCGAGAAAGTAGAGGATCTGAGCTGCTCTTCAATGTTACTGTGCGCTACAGCAGAGTGCGCCATCTAGTGATGGAGAAAATTAACAACAGCAGCACTTACAGTCCTGCTTTACATAGAGCCTGTTCATAAAAGATGATTGAGCAGCTGTGGGTTTTATGTAGGCTATTGTATAATAAACTCCTAAAAGTTTATTTCATTTATGAAAAATGATGATAAAGTTTTTGTAAAACATAAGCAATAGTGACTTTTATTGTGATATCCCATGTCGAGTCTCTTGTATATGCAAGACATGTGGATGACTGAAAAACGACATTAGTATAAATTTACAATAACAAATAATTAACTTGATCTGCATTTTGAACGAGTGACGGGAACGACGTAACAAGTTGTGTTTTACTTTTGTTTTGAAAGGCAGTGTTTCCGGTACGCACTACGCACAGGGGAAGCGACTCACTCTCGAGGCTTGAGACAAAATGGCTCCGATTAGAGTGTTGTCGCTTGTTCTCCCCATTCTGTCAACTGTAACGTTGTTATTGACACAGTCTGGCGAATGCAATAATGGTCGAAGGGTAAGATGAGTAATGTGTCTGATAAACCTCGCAGTCACGAGATGTGTATTCTACACGGCATTGCATATGACTTGCACAGAGAGCTTGTTAGCATGCTAGGCTGCTGTTTGACGTTAATCAGTCTGTGTGTTAGCAGATGAATATGATTGAATGTCAATGCTTTTATGTCTGTCTGTTAGTCAGGAGACGCAGTGGACACCGATTTCAGCGGATTCTCGGTGCCATTAGAACACTCGTTTGAAGTGGGTGAGTATAGTCAATTGAAATACATTTTGTGACTGAATAATGGGTCTGTCTTTAGTGCAAGTGAGTCACTAACGTCGGTCTGTGTTTCAGATGATGTGCCAAGATTTCGACTTCGTGGTGCTCTACAGTTCAGGGGTGGAAGGGAAAACAGTGTGTATCTCTCACAAAACCAGCTCTCAGAAAAAGACAGGAATACGCTGAAGGTGTGAACATGCCATTGATGTAAAGTTGGTTTTATATTCGCACATTCAGACTTTCTCCTAAACAATATCATTTCAGAAAAGTTTTATTTGCAAATTCTAAACAGTCAAATCATTAGCAGCCTCAAAGTACAACATTGTTCACAGCCAAATAAATATTGATAATGTTGTTTTGAAGCCATACTTGCATGTGATTTCAGACAGATTGTTCAAAGTAGTATGGAAAACAATATAAAGGAGCATGTCACAAGTTGTCACTGAATGAATGTATGAATATAAAACCAACTTTGCCATGTAGCAAAGCTTGCATTTTTTGTGGTTGTCAAGTAAAACTCTGTCTCACTGGTATAATTTTGTGTTACTCTACCTGTGTTTTTCAGGACGTGGCAGCAGTTGATGGTCTGTACAGGATCCGGGTCCCAAGAGTCTCTCTACAGGTGGATCGCCAGGCAGAGAGACAGTATGAAGGTTACCTTACTGCATTCGTTAGAGCTGTAAGTCAACTGCATGCAAGTATCAGCACAAAAATTTTACCAGTATTAAAAAAAACTGTGTAATATTTTTTTTTACATTACTAAATTTGTAACGATCACAGAGAGATCACCTCTCGCTTCATTCAAATCACATGTATGAAAGTATTTAGGCTTTCCTGTAAAATATAATGATGACGGAAGAATTTGTGGTGGGTTATTCGGGATGTTGTGGGTTTCATTAAAGGTGTTTTCTGTCACTACTTGTTTAGCCTGCATTGATGCATTCAGTGTAAGCTGCACGATTAATCATTAAAAGATCAGGACCTCAATACCCATGCAAAATAAATTATAAATGATATCGATTTGCAAATGTTTATCAATCCTTCAAATCACTGCATTCAAATCTGAAAATGCAAAAATCAAGAAAGAGATTGAGTCTTTAGTCTTTTGAGTTAGTTATGAAGTTGGTGGGAAGTACTGGGATAACAGATTATAGTTTAGATAAAACCACTGATGTTTATTGTGAAAATTTAAATCATGGTCTTATGCTCAAAAATGAAAATTGTAGGCAGCAATTGCATTATTTAACCAATAGGTGGCTAGAAAAATATGACATTGAATAATTCTTCAAAAATGACACATCTAGCAATGAAACATGAAATTATATGAGTGAATAACTGAATCATTTATTGAAAATGAGACTAAAATAAATATGGGTTGTACAAATTATAATGTTAGATTTCTACAATTAGCGTTATCAGCAACAGTAGTAGTAACAGTGAATTTTTCACAGTACTGAATATTTTACAATTTATTGTTATTCAGCTGATTATTTCTTTTTATTTTGAATAAAATTAGAGGTTCTAAGTTCTGTTTGTTAAAACCAGAAGTTTCTTGAAGGGCTGTTTTTGTAATAAATGGAAAGCAAATTACATTTGTCTCCTACCCTTATTGGCTGATCTGAAAAATGGTCTGATCCATGACAAAAAAAACATAATGTGATTCGTTACACCACTATGATGTTTACATTATGTAAGCAAAAGATACAATTAAATATATTGATTAGATTAGATTAGATTAGATTCAACTTTATTGTCATCACACATGTACAAGTACAAGGAAACGAAATGCAGTTTAGGTCTAACCAGGAGTGCAATAGCAGCAAGTGCAGGATACAGGTATAAGTTATACCTGACAAATGGATGTACTATCAACATTATATACAGGTTGTGTTAGCTATGAACAGAGATTTACAATAGATGGATAAATGTACAGGTTGCTATTAATAATCAGAAGTGTGCAGATAGATAAACATAATTACAAATGTATATGTACAGTGGATGTGTACATAATTTACAAATGTACATGTGCAGTAGGTGTGTACAGTTCAAATAAATGAATATGTGCAATTTTTAAATGTGCAAATGTTAAGTAGTGCAGTGATTATGATGAGTCTGAGTTATGAGGAGAGGAGAGTGGGGTGTATTAGGGGGGCAAAAAGTCAGTGGGGAGCAGAGTTCAAGAGGGAGACAGCTCTGGGGAAGAAGCTGTTCTTTAGTCTGCTGGTTTTTGTCCGGGGGAGCCTGAAGCGCCTGCCAGAAGGCTGTGAGCAGGGTGAGCGGAATCTTTAAGAATACTGCGTGCTTGGCGCAGACAGTGATTCCTCTGGATGTCCTCTATGGCTGGCAGTGTGGTCCCTGTGATGCGTTGGGCAGTTTTCACCACCCGCTGCAGTGCCTTACGCTCCGCAACAGAGCAGCTTCCATACCAGACTGTGACACAGTTCGTCAGGATGCTTTCTATTGTGCAGCGGTAGAAGTTCACCAAGACGGCTGATGACAGCTGGTTCTTCTTAAGTTGCCTTAAGAAAAATAGGCGCTGGTGAGCCTTCTTGACCAGGCTGGAGGTGTTGGTGGTCCAGGAAAGGTCCTTGGAGATGTGGGTCCCCAGGAACTTGAAGGATGATACAGGCTCGACGGCCATCCCATTGATGTAGATGGGATAATGTGAGCCTGTTCGTCCCTTCCTGAAGTCCACAATGAGCTCCTTGGTCTTGTCGGTGTTAAGGAGCAGATTATTGTTGGTGCACCACGTGGCCAGATGCTGTATCTCCTCTCTGTAGGCAGTCTCATCATTGTTGCTGATTAGACCAATCACTGTGGTGTCATCTGCAAATTTGATGATGGCGTTGGATCTGTTCACAGGCCTACAGTCGATGGTGAAAAGGGAGTAGAGGAAGGGGCTCAGCACATAGCCCTGTGGTACACCAGTGTTGAGTGTGACGGTGGTGGAGCAAATGTGGTCTGATCTAACATTCTGAGGTCTGTTAGTCAGAAAGTCCATAACCCAGTTACAGAGAGACGTGTCTATATCCAGGTCTCTAAGTTTGATCATTAACTTAGAGGGTATGACAGCGTTGAATGCTGAGCTGAAGTCAACAAACAGCATTCGTGCGTAAGTGTTTTTATTGTCCAGGTGTGTGAGTACAGAGTGCAGCGCTATGGAGACTGCATCTTCTGTGCTCCTGTTGCCACGGTAGGCAAACTGATGTGGGTCCAGTGTGGATGGCAGAGAGTCTTTCAGATGTGCCAGGACCAACCGCTCGAAGCACTTCATGATGATGGGTGTGAGTGCTACCGGGCGGTAGTCATTCAGGCATGTTGGGCTGGAGTGTTTCGGCACTGGCACAATAGAGGTGGTTTTAAAGCATGTTGGCACAGCTGCTAGGTTAAGGGACAGGTTGAAAATGTCTGTGAATACCCCAGCGAGCTGTTCTGCACATGCTTTGAGGACACGCCCAGGAATACCGTCTGGTCCAGCAGCCTTACGCACATTGATCCGACTCAGTGCGGTGTAGACTTCATTGCCAAATATATACTAAAATTATTCAAAATGACTGTAAAGATGTTCATAATGTTACACAAGATTTTTGTTTCAAGTAAAAAAAAATTAAATGTTTTGATTAAATGTCAATAATCTGCATATTAGTATGAGCTCTGAAGATGAACAAACATGACAGACTAGAGTAATAATACTAAAAATGCAGCTTTGCAGTCAGTTTTGACCTGTATTAACTTGTTTATTAAATTATTAATTTAATATAAATTATTATTTAATATAATATTTATTAAATTATTAAATATTTTACATTGCAAAACAATTCATTTAAACTGCAATGATTTTCCACAACATAACTAATTTACTGTATTTGTGATCAAATAAATGCAGCATTGGTGAAAAAAGAGAATTTGAAAACATCTTACTGACCCCAAATTCTGAAGCGGTAGTAAAATATAAATCTTCTCCAACTTTTTTTTTTTTGCAGTGCGCTCTGGTAGAGTCCCACCTTAGTGATGTCATCACCCTTCACACCGATGTCAGCGGATATGTCATTGGCATTTCTATAGTGACGATCCCTGGGTCTTGTCGTGGGATAGAGGTGGAGGATGAGGTTGACCTGGAAGTCTTTAACACAACAATAAGCATCATGGCACCAGTCACTGCACCTGTGTGAGTGTTTATGCATGCACACACACTCTCACATATACATGCTAAAAGTATTTAGACGACCTGGATGCATTACTTTTTTCCATATGGTATTAAATTGTGTTCTAACATGGCTCTTGAGACAACTTATATTAAGATTTTGTGAAGACAACGGGAAGTCCACAGTTCACTGCACTAATACAGTTAAATGAACAAACTCATGTTTACAAGCATCCACTGAAAGTAAAGCTGTGAATAGCGGATACATATTTTTGCTCAATCTGTTTGGCATAATGTTCTGAAATATTATTATAATAAAGTATCAATATAAAGAATAAGATGTATGCTGTCTCAAAATGTTTCTTACCGATCATATGTTAAATCAGTAGTAAGTAGTATCTCTTAAAATAGATAATTAATTGATTAGGTATGTAAATATAGCGCCCATCAATTGCATCATCACAAGGTTAATTATTAGATTTGAAATTGTTGTCTCTCATGTCTCTTATTTAGACCTGAAACAGCCCCTTATATTGAAAGGATGGAAATGGAAATGGAAAAGAAAGGCAAAAACCCACAAGAGCAGAAATCCTTCTTTGCCAAATATGTAAGTATATATTATTATTGGTGTTATTATTATTATTATTATTATTTTTAATTCAAAATGACGTGTCGTTGGATTGAATTGGGCTATTTTTAACATCACATTAAATTATGTTCATACAAGTGTTTGCATTTGTCTGATAATTAATTTAATGATATTTCCCAGCTCTCTAGGAAATAAGTTGCATTTTATTGTTTTAATTCATTGCGTTAATCTCCTCTCATCGTTTATTTCACCTACTTCTGTGGATTAACTCCTTTCTTAATTGCCTCTATTCCTGCTAATATCTCCTGTTTCTTTTCGAGTTTTTTTTTTGGTCTGTGTGTGTTATCTTGTGTTTTAAAACTAGTGGACTGCAGTGTTAAGCTCAAAGTTTACTTATTTTTTTATCTTATGTGTATAATGCTATATAGCCTTTCAAAATATATAACCAGATTGTGCATGTGCAGTACACCAGTATTGCACAAATGCTAAAATTCAGACCTTAGCAGTGGCACAAAAATCAACTTATGGTGAGGTTTTAATAATGAGACCAATACAGATTATTTGCATATTTATATGCCTATTAAACACTGCAAATCCAGCATGGAATTAAACATACTTGAACTGTTACAAATTTCATTTGTAACACTTTCGTTAATACTGTAATTTCACTTTAATCTATAATTTGTCATCTTAAAAATAACACAGTACTGAAAATGAATTTTTCATGTTAAATTTAATCCAGATTACAAGAATTAATAATAATGTTATCAAATGAACATTATAAAGTCTATTCAATTATGGTTACACTTTACAATAAGGTTCATTAGTTAATGTTAGTTAATGCATTTACTAACATGAACAAACAATACATTTATTACAGCATTTGTTCATGTTAGTTTACATTAGTTAATGAAAATACAGTTGTTTATTGTTAGTTTATGTTAACTCACTGTGCATTAACTAATGTTAACAAACGTTAATTTCGATGTTAATAATGCATTATGGAATGTTAAATTATGATTAATAAATGCTGTACAAGTGGTGTTCATGATTAGTTCATGTTAGTAAATGCATTAAATAATGAACCTTAATTGTAAAGGGTTACTTAAATTATATATAATTATTAGTTTTAAACTTCAGTTTTACAAGGTTTATGTATTGTTTGGCTAAAAAGTAAAGACAAATTGTGGAATAAATATACATAAAGGGGTGTCAAACTCTTTTATTCATTTTAGTTGCAACTCTGCTTCAACACACTTACCTGTAGGTTTCAAACAAGCCTGAAGTGCTGCGTCCCAATTCACATATTATTCATCCTTAATAGTATTTGAAAATAGAATTAGTATGTCCGAAATTGTAGTATGTTGAAAAGAGTATGTCAAAGGTTCTCGGATGGTTAACTATTTCCAGTAAAAAATTTAAGTGTAGAACCGTCTATACTCTAACCGCTGATATTGCCCACAGTAATGGACGTGAATTTGATTAGAACTACAAACGTTGGTGAAAAGTGTAAATAAACTACAAACATGGTGGACACGTGAGACCAACTGTCAAGTAGAGAGGCTTTGCTTTATCATTGTCTACCATTTTCAGCATTTTATAAACCATTTTGAGGAACGTAAACAAAAACAAAGGTTTTTATGTATTGCCTGTTTTACATTTTTATTTTCCATAGCTTCCAAAAATCCAGGAAGGTCCACATATTGATAAATAATGCTATGGTAGCTGTTTTAATGTCTTAATAAATTGCCTCTTGTTAAAGTTCTGAAATAGTTTGACAACAAGCAGGAAATGTTCATGGGCAGATTACATCACCGCATTGAAATGGTCTATAATCTTATTTTGTGTCCAACCAGGGAAAAAGTAAACTGACAAAGGTTTGGAACACTTGTAGAGGAGTAAATGTTTGTAATTTAAGTCAACTGTCCCTTTAAAACTGAAGTACACTTTGGGCTTTTCTATGTTTTTGTGTGTTGTATTATGAGCTAACCAATTTTTTTACTTGCTGCTCTGCTCCATGTTGAAGTTGCTGGTCTGTTCTGCCCAGTTGTGTGTCTGTGTGTAAACGCTTACCAGCTTTAAACATCCCCTTTTTTTTAGTGACTGATCTCTTAATTCTCTTGCAGCGCGTGTCGTGGTCGGCTGTTCTGCATTTACTGTGCTGTGTCTGTGTTGACTTTGTGTCGGTCTGTGCTGTGTTTCCAGTGGTATTTGATTCTGGGAGGTGCAGTGTTCCTCATGGCCACCAGTTCAGCACAGACCCCACCAGGGGGCGCCAGAGAGCAGAGCTGATTTCCATTCATTTCAAGTACTGAAATCTCATTTAGCCTACTTGGTTACTCTATCATTTCAGCCACATTTTTCATTATGTGTGTGTGTGTGTGTGTGTGTGTGGGCCTGCACACACCCACATGCATACAAACTCAAATCCTTGGACCCTTCCTCTGTTTCAGCTTGGTGTTCAATTGTTTGTGTGCTTTTTTGTGTACATTTCCTGCTGGGTCATGACCAAATCGGTGGTGTTTTGATCAAATATGATCTTTTTTTTTGACTCAAAATCAGGTCGGCGGGTAATATTAGCTGCTCAGAGATGTTCATGACCCACTCTGCTTGCTTCAATCCTCCCTGTTTTTTCAGTCTCATTTCTCCTGGTTTCTCCCTCCTTGTAGCGAAGTTCTTTGTCAGCAGTAGTAAGTGGTGGAGGTCGGATAAAGAGAGAGTAAGGAAGTATGAAACTGAAAATAATTTGCTTGGGAAAACCATTAATTGAATGGTCTGTAAATTGTTGTCCTGCTCCTAATCACTGACTCTGGAGAGGAACCATCATAGGTTGTGTCTCAGAAATGTGTTAAAAAGCTTCTGTTGTGTTTGTCTTTTTTTCCAGTGGATGTATATTGTCCCGCTTGTTTTATTCCTGATGATGTCAGGAGCTCAGGATCAGTCCGGAGGCGGAGCTGGAGGAGGGGCGGCCAATGGAGGAGGACGATGATTCCCATGGCAACAATAACTCCTGTGTTGTACATAATAATTTAAAGCAGATTTTGAGTTCAGTGAGACACAGAATAATATGTATACATTCACAAACGAAGGATTGTTTTAGAGAAATAATGATTGAAAAGCTTAACTTATAACTGCATTCTTGAATTGCGTTTTTACTACTGATTTAATAAAATAAGTTGATGACGGTAAAGTGTTAGTGTAGTTATTTACTTGAATTGAAGTCAAAGGCTACTGTATTCTTGACAGTAAAAGCATGCAGGAAAATCTAAATTACTACCTGTGGCTCATGATGGTACATTGAGGTCCTATGATTTGTCTTGTCAAGAAACTGAACGGACAAAATCTGCGGAATTATGTGGAATAATTGTGAGAGTATATTAAAAGGCACCTATGATGAAAATCATCTTTTGGGACAGAACTGTGTGTAGGTATAGTGTGGCCACAGTCATATTGGGAGTTATATAAAGACTTAAGTTTTTTTTTTTTTCTGACATTAAAATAGGATCCAAATCCCTCCCATTTTGAGACTCACTGCAGCATGATGTAGAAGTGCGGTTTCCCCGCCCACCAAATTGATTGACAGCCACATATTAACATGTCTCCATAGTAATGCGTATAATCATATCAACAAAATAGGACATGCACAAAGCAACTGGGATTAAAAGATCTGTTGAGCTCGCTGTGTTCATCAATCATCATCTAATGTGATCAAGAATGAGTTTTACAAGTTTAAGATGTTTTTAAAGCAGTGCATGTTTGTAATGAATTACAGCGATTTTACTGTGTTTGTTACCACAGTACAATTGTCAGTGCAATTATAAAAGAAGATGCTTCAATCCCGGTTTGTGGACGTTAAATCAGGTTTGTTTTGTACATTAAAAATGGATATCTATTCAGCAGTGGATATTAACTTGTATCCTGTCACATTTGCTGTGTCTGTGTGTAAACTTTGTAACAACATTGTGTATGACTCATCAAAAGGCTTGAATTAACTCCACAACAAATACAATTAATACTCATTGGTAAAGTTCTTACTGTAGTATTTCTCACAAACGTTACTTGAGATCTGCTTTCTTCATGTGTGTCACTGTGCTGTTTATCTGACACGGCCAAGACGGAGGCTGCGTCCGAAACTGCCTACTACTCGGTAGGTACTGCATTTAAATTTAAACGTACTACTTGGCCGTTAGAAAAGTACATTCTATACCGTATAAATGTAAGAAGTATGAATGGAATTCAGACGTACTACATCTGCCATTTTGTCATGGTCACGTGACCTACCTGCGTCAGTTGCGTAGATTTACTCCCATTCATGAATTCTCTCGCGGAGCATCATGGGATAGCGCAGCGTGCATGGGATGTGCACTTCAGAATCTCGCTGGAAGTAGTAAGTCATCCAGGTACTTCTCGCATATTGATTTTCGAATTCTTTGAATTCGGACATACTACTCGGCTCGCATACTGATTTTAGCGTACTGTATAGTATGGAAGTATGCGGTTTCAGACGCAGCCGGAGAGAACGGTCGGCGGGGAGAACCAGCATTAAAGGCACAGGCAACAATAACGGCTATATGTTGTTTAGAGCAGAAAATCCAATACTCTGAAAGGTATAATAAATGATCTGATGGGTCTTTTGAGCTGAAACTTTACAGACACATTCTGAAGACACAAAAGACCTATCTTAAATCTAGAAAAAGGGGGGAAATAGGTGCCCTTTAATTAAAAACTTTAAAAATAAATAAACAACTTTTTAACTTCTATTTATGGTTTACAGGGCAAATGGAATTGTATCCACCTGTTTGGTGAACAGTCTCATATCTACTAAAAGAATATTAGTTTGCAAACCTATAGGAAATAAATTACAAAACATTTGCATATTTGTTAATACTGAAATTATTATAAGAACTAATTTAATATTTTACATATTTAAATAAACAGATTCAAAGTTGGGCTAAAAAATCTGTGAAAATATGCAGATTTCTGTGCATGCAGATTCAGTGCAGGTCCATTTATAAGTAGTAACAAACAGTCATAAGCACTTTCACACCAGTCACACCTTGGATAGTTTGAGGATGAAAATGAACATAACACAAACACTTTGTTTCTAGATCCAGGGATGTGAGCTGATTTGTTTTGAACTATTTTGCTTTCATTATAAGTCATTATAGTAGAGTAAAAGCCATAACAAGCAACAACCCAACACAATGGACATCAATGGGGTGATGAGTAAACATTAAAATGGAGTTTCAGCCACAAAGGTAAAGGTTAAATTGTTTTAAGACAGACACTAGACATATTTTGCTTTTGATTTATTGAAGTGAAGTGTGCATTATGAGGTTTGGAGTGTTCCCACTGACATTAAACTGTTTTGGTCAATATTTTACTTAATTCATTATTATTTAAATTAATTGATTTTTTATATATATATATATTTATTTATTGAAGGGGAGGGAGGTTGTTCATGAGAAAAAATATTTTATGTATTATTTCACCTTGTTCTTCTTTTAACAAAAACAATTAAACAATTAAAAAACAAAGTGAACTTTATTTATAAACTAATTTCGAGAGGACCACGTGCTTATGATTGCTTGCAACCGGCCCCGCATTATTCAATTTATGATTCACCAGTCAGACGATTCCTAAGCCACTATACAGTAAATACCCTAGGTTCCATATCACAGCCATCTTTGTTTTGAAGAATCCCCCCTTCCAAACCTACTCCTCCTTTCCTAGATGGCACGGTGGTCCAGTGGTTAGCACTGTTGCCTCACAGCAAGTCACTGGTTCTAGTCCTTACCAAGCCAGCCAACGTTTCTGTGTGGAGTTTACACGTTCTCCCCGTGCTCACGTGGGTTTCCCCTGGGTTCCCCAGTTTCCTCCCACCGTCCAAAAACATGCAACTTAAGTTAATTAACTAATCTAAATTGGCAGCATAGACATGCTCCTAGTAAGAAGTTATATCTTTTAAGCACTCCCTATCTGTTCATTAGCTACTACAGCAGGGGAGTTCTCGAGATCAACCTGAGCTCAAACTCCCCTCTCGCCTTGCAAACGGGAGGGAGCCCCATGCTCGAGGATCTTATGAGCTCAGGGCTCTCTCCCGGGGCAGCATGCCAAACAAGCTTTATAATCAATCATCAGCTAAGTGTGAACTCTATATATATATATATATATATATATATATATATACAAGAAAAATGACTTGCACCTCAGAAGACGAAACGCAATATATGTGCAGTGGCTTTTGGAGGCACAAGACATTTCTAGCAGATAATAGACCACAAAATTGGAAATTGGCTAAGAAATATTAGAATGACCAAAACATAATTTCATAGGTTTTTCAATGTGGTTGGTCCACTAGTTTGTATATTAATACCATACCATTGCACCCATTTTTGTTATTACATCATCTGTTAAAATAAAAATCATATTACTTTTTTTGATGCACATACTGGAATTTATTTGCTAAACGTGTTTCTATCATAGGCTAATATGTACATTATTTCATATTGGATAAAATAAATTTATCCTACTCAGTTTAAGTGAAATCTTTGGGCATCTTGGTGACTTCATTAAGCATTTTTATAAAGTATTCCAGGAGAATGTAAACAGTAAGTTTGACAATCAACAGAACAGTATTAATAATACAGTACTTCACAGGCTTTGCTCAAAATATTCATACTTTTTTTTCATTTGGATTCAAAACGTTGGCTCATAAGCCCAGTTGTTTGAGATTAATCATCAAAGCTTGACCTTCAAGAGACATGACACTTCTCTGAGATTTTATCCTTGCGTTTATTGCTCATTGCTGCTTAGTAAAACGTTGCTAATCACGTGGCTATTAGCGTGTGTTCTGTAAACAGAAGCAAACTTGGGGATATAATGTTCTAGATATGCTCCATATGCTCATGTCCCACTCTTTCTGAGGCTATCTTTGTCAGCTGTCAGTCATTCTCAGCTTGCGGTCCTGTTTGTCTTGGGTCTGTTCAAGAGTAACGGCAGCAGTATGTGGTAAATCTGGATCTTACAAGGCTCAGTGCAGACAGCACTCTATCGTGTTCCTCTAAACCCTTAACAACAACCACCCACCCATGTTCTCTGAAAGATTTTGTAGTCCCATGGCGCAGGATATCTACCAAGTGGATGACCTTAATTAATCACTGTCAGTCTCTTTCTGTCCAGGCCAAAGATAAAGTCAGGGTTAAACAGTAAAGCAAGGAGAAGAGCACTTGAATGAATTTCAAATTCGTTTGGAAGTAAAAAGACCTGCTGGTATGCCAATCTCTGGCACATATGTGCGTACAGGCTACTGTAAACTGCACTGTAGTGGGCTAAAATGTACCAGGTCAAGAGACCATGCTGCAGGAGACATTGATTTGTTTCTTCTATAGCTCTATTAAACTAAAGGGAAGTTAACATTAACTGTAAACCTCAGGCATTTATCCCTCTCTAAACTGCCTGTATTGGGTAACCTGTAAATTTCTCTACAAATAGATCTCATTCATTGAAGAACTATCATCACATCCCTGATGAATGTGTGGATGCCAAGAAGCACATGGTTGAAACTGAGACAGAACAGTGGTGTGAGGATCACCGTAAAGTCATTTCTTTCCTGCTCGCTCTTTCGCCCTTCACATGCCGCACTGTATTTCTCTGAACACAAAGACATTGAAAACCAAATAAGAGATCATCAAATGCAGTTTTATCGTCACACTAAACTATTTAGTACCGCTTTCAGTACACCAAAAAACAAAGAACACGTCTCATCTTGGAAACTCAAATGAAGATATTTGGGTGACACTTTATAATAATAGTACATGAATTATTATGTATTAATATGTAAACTAAACTTTATTATGAATTAATGATTAGTTAAGGTGCACGCTAATCATCAACTTTAACTACAATATTATTCACAATGAGTTCATGTGTGAATGACGGCTATAATTACTTGCTAGTACGTGTTGTTAATTAATGTATTAATTAACATTTAAGCTTAAGCTAAATGTAACCAACATGAACTCATGAGCTGTTAACATATAATTATATCATGACTTTACTTGGAGGGGCACATCACCATTAACTTATCCTTACCTACTCATGAACTCCTGTGTTCAAACTGTTTATGTTGATGTTGACAGAAACCTTTTTGGTAACATTTTAATTTAGGTCATAATTCACGGTATTCCCAAACCATTAACTAACACTGTTAACTTAATAAACTACTACTTAGCTGTATATTAATAGTTAATCAGGTAGAAGTTGGATTTAGGTTTTGAGTAGGATTAGGGATGCAGAATAAGATCATGCTTTATAACATCTAGTGGTTCTCAAACCGTGGACGCAGGCTTCCTTCTAGTGCTATGCAGAAGAATTGCTGAATAATAAAAGAATAAAATGAACACACTTTTAACCCTTTGACGCATACGATAACACTGACTCATGTGATCAAACAGCACTGGCTGTTCCCTAATGCGTACGATTACAGCGGTGTGCTTAGAATGTTCCCTTTAGTGCACAGCGTCATCTGATTTTAAAATCTGCAATCTGCTACTATATTTCAGTACTGGTCCTTATTGTGCTACTTGGAGAGACACTTTTTTTCTAAGGTGGTACTTGGTGAAAAAATTTTGAGAATCACTGATCTAATGAACAGTTATCTTAATAATAGGTAGTTAAAAAGCCAGTAATTAATAGCATGAGCTGTGACCTAAACTAAAGTGTTACCCACTTTTTTATTGTTATTTAGTGTAAATGCACTAGACTGATGTGCATAAGGGGTTCATGAGTAGTTAAGAATGGGTTAATAATAATGTGCCCCTTCAAGTAAAATCATGATATAATTATACATTAAAAGCTCATGAGTTTATGATGGTTAAATTAAGCATGAACTAATGTGGTAATTAATTAATTAATTAATTTAATTAATTAATACAGTCATGTACTAACAAGTAATTAAAGTAGCCGTTATTCATACATGTGACTCAACTCATGTGACTCAAGTTAATTCATAATTAGCGCATGCATTAGTTTATAATAAAGTAATGTTTACTTTACATATTAACACATCATTATTTATTTACGGTAATTGTAAAGTGTGACCGATATTTGCAATCAAATCAGAAATATTCCTGAATTTGCTCAAAACTGATGCTTCGTATATGTTTGTAAAGAGATACAAAAAGTCTATATTATGAACTGATCGATGTAATCAAAGTTCTCAGATGAGACTTGATCACTTTATAATCTAAACAGATTGTTTCAGCACATTTGCTTTAATAATTAGAGCTGATGAGGTTTATTTTTGTGAGTTATGCCACACACTGTCAGAAAGGAGGTATCACTGACGTACAGTTTTGTTCCTGGGGACAAAATTGTACACAGTTTGTGTAATAAACCTAAAATGCTACCTTTAAAATCCACAATAGTTCCTTACGTTTGTTTCGATATTTAAGCTTTTGCAAGTACAAACATTTTTTGCATTGATTAAATATTTTATATTTGAATAAATAGGAAAGTAGACGTGAACAAAAGCCTAAATTAAATCTTTACTTAAAATGACCGTGTCTCTTCAGAAGACTTGAATTAAACAATTTGATAGATATGGATTTATTTTATTAAACTCTTTATGGGTTATTCAAAGAGTATTTAGTGTAATGGATTGTCAGTGGAGGGACACAAATGTTTGAGATTTGATTAAAATATCTACTTTTGTGTTACCAGGCTAAATAAATGGGTAACACTTTAGTTTGGGTCACAATTCATGCTATTAACCTAACCTATTACCTGCATATTATTAAGATATTAACTGTGAATTATGTGAATTATGACCTAAATTAAAGTAAAAACTAAACTAAAATTATTTCTTATGGGAATGAGAGTGGGAACATGATGACAAAATTCATCATTAATCATTTTGGAGGGATCTAAACCCTTTAAGTCAGAAATTGTTGTTTTTCAAAAGTTGAGTTTGTTTAATGAAATGCACATAAACCACGGAGCATGTAACTCGCTAAACCTCTGCTAATATAAATCTTTTGAATGAAGTCCAAACCAGTTTCGATGTGTGCACAAGAGGAATCACATGACATAAGGTCAACTATAAATCTCACATCCTGTCAATGTCTGACCAGCGGTGTCACTATCTGCTACCCAGAGTTCACCAGCCAGGGATGCCACGGTGATTCTGAGCTTTGTGTTTAGTGCAAAGGTTTAGAGAGGTCTCGTGTTTCTTATTTAGTTCTTTTCACATTTACAGTGGTTAAGTGATCACTATTTCTAAATGTAATATCAAAGAGATAGTTTACCCAAAACTGAAAATTATGTCATCATTTACTCACACTTCACTTGTGACAAACCCTATGTGTCATATGTCATATTCTCTCATTTTTCAGGCACACCTCTCATATTCAGGAACCGTTGACTTCTATAGTATTCAATTCACCTTTATTTGTATAGCACTTATACAATGTAGATTGTGTCAAAGCAGCTTCACATAGAAGATTTTAGTAAATTGAAACAGTGTCAGTTCAGTTTTCAGTGTTTAAGTTCAGTTCAGTTTAGCTCAGTTCAGTGTGGTTTAATAATCCCTACTGAGAGTCCAAACACTGAAGAGCAATTCCATCGATGCGCAGCTCTACAGATCCCGAACCATGCAAGCCAGTGGCAACAGCGGCGAGGAAAAAACTTCACCAATAGGCGTAAATGAAGGATTTAAAAAACCTCGAGAGAAATTAGGCTCAGTTGGGCACGACCATTTCTCCTATGGCCAAACGTCTTGTGCAGAGCTGCAGTCTAGGCACCGGAACCTGGAGAATGCTGGACCTCAGCGAAGACTCGTCTGTCCCTGGAGCGTCACAGGAATCAGTCTCATGGTCTCCACACTTCCATGACCACCACAGCAGCTGCTCAGGATATGGCCTGGTCCAGGATTATGAAAACCTTGGGATCATCTCATTGCTGGTCTTGGATCGTATCAGTGGTGCTGCATAGTCTGAGGGCCTCGGGATGAGTACCCCCAGGTGAAAATAGAGAATAAAGAGAATAATTATATTTCTTTCTATTGTGGATGTCAGTGGTTTCGAACATTCTTCAAAATATCTTCTTTTTTTCAACATAAAAGACTCTTAAAGGTTTGGAACCACTTAATGGTGAGTAAATTGCAAGTAATTTTTCATTTTTGGATGAACTGTCCCTTTAGATTAGTTGGAATATATTCAGGTTAATATAAGAGGCTCTGACACTCAAAACTAATTTTTTAGCTTGTTCAACCTACATATTTAAAATGAGCTGAAACAACACAATTCTTGAGATTTAATTGGGACAACTTTAATTTTTTATGT
The DNA here is from genome assembly GCA_903798205.1 of Danio tinwini. Taxonomy (NCBI): domain Eukaryota; kingdom Metazoa; phylum Chordata; class Actinopteri; order Cypriniformes; family Danionidae; genus Danio; species Danio tinwini. Next base: position 4,092,203 of record CAIGQZ010032144.1, read on the forward strand.
TCAATCCACATACATTTGCTAAAAGTGTTATGTTAATTGAATCAATTTGTGCTGGGACAACATGAATCAATTGTGTACAACCCTGCATTTTTTACAGTGTAGACTTCAGAAAGCTTGTGTTGGCAAAAGAGTTGGCCAATAGGTGAACTATAGAAGAAACTTGTGCTTACACTTGCACACATACAAGAGTGACACACTGTGATTCAGTGGCCCAATATACTTATGGAATTTCATTTCATGCAGTAAGATATTACATTTAGATAGATTTATAAAAACGTGCATGCATGCTTTTGAAATAATTTATCAATCCAAATGACTAAAATGTTGATTAAATTAAACTGCAGAGTTTCATTTTTGAATTTCAAAATATTGTGGAGCAGAGACTTTGGTCCCATAAGACAATTCAAAAGCATAAATACGTGGAAAACACCCATAAATCAAGAACTACATGCAACTTTCTTTCTTTCTTTCTTTCTTTCTTTCTTTCTTTCTTTCTTTCCTTCTTTCTTGTACAGACTTTCATAAGTTAGTAAATTGAACGATAGCCTCACTCTTTAAGTTTCTTTACAAACTGTTCAAACAGCTTTTAAAGGGGACCTATTCTGGCCTTTTCACAAAAAAAATAGAGGAGGGGTGCTTGAACTCAGTCCTGGAGGGCCGGTGTCCTTCAGATTTTAGCTTTAACCACAATTAAACACACCTGAACCAGCTAATCAAGCTCTGTATCCTAAACTTCCAAGCTGGTGTGTTGAGGCAAGTTAGAGCTAAAATATGCAGGACACCAGCCCTCCGAGTTTGGGCACCCCTGTATGTGAGGTTTCAGCTCAAAATACCACACATATACTATTTTATAAATCTTTGAATTAGCTGCATTTATGCTTTAATCCAAATTGTGCCATTTTGGTGTCTGTTCCTTTAAATTCAAATGATATTGTGCTCTTTTCAAATAAAGGGGGAAGCTACAAACACCTATGGGTCAGATTAAAAACTGAGCTAACATCTGAAAACTAACAAGCTGAAAATATCACAAGAAGTGGCTCAAAAGAAGGTCTATGGAGACTGCAGTGTTCATTTGTGCATTCTAAAACTCCACATTTATATTGTCTCATAGTTTCTGACATTATCTTCAGCAGGTACTCAGCAGACACACATCATAAGATGTTAGATTTAAGTAGCCAGCATCTAAAAGCAATGTTATTTTGACTTTCAATAACGATGTCAAATGAAGTTTTGGGTTGTGTTAGTAAAGTGACCAAAATCCAATGTTGAGCCAACATCTTAAACCAATGTCATATTGATGTCAAATACTGACATTTATTTATCATGTATGGCAACCTAAA
>CAIGQZ010032144.1:4097575-4115230 GCA_903798205.1 Danio tinwini
TTTATTTATTTATTTATTTATTTATTTATTTATTTATTTATTTATTTATTTAAGTTATTTTGGGAACGGTTGTGTAAATGAGCTATGGTATAACTTCCCGAAACAAATTCATTTGGCATTGTCCTAAAGTGTTTAAAATAATAATAATAATAATAATAATAATAATAATAATAATAATAATTATTATTATTATTATTATTAATTATTAAAAAATATTAATTGCTTAAACTAATTAATTCATTTTTTAATTAAGGTAAAAAAAATACACTTTTTTTCTGTTGTGTGTGTGTTATGGTGTGAGTTAGGGTCAGGGTTAGGATTTATCACTGCATCTGAAAAAAAAAAAACTGATGTGGAATGTCCCTATTTAGACAGCTAAGTGGCCGTGAGAGCAACATCGTAAACCCAGTAATAATAATTCATCTCAGATTATGGTTTGCACCTGGTGATGCAAGCAGACGTCTTTTAGTCACTTCAAACCCAGTCTACATGCCTCAGACCTGCAGTATTTACAGCGCTGGTGACAGTAGCAGAACTAAAAGTGTCACCACAAAGCTGACTTGATTGAGGGTTATTCTGACAGTTTGTGTGAACAGCAGCATCTACTCAGAGCAACAGCATGAGGAAAGGGGCACCTTGGGCATTACTGTCATACTGATACTCTCCAGCTTAACATCTCACAGCAAAACAATAATAGTCTTTACAGACACAAAGAGTTTAGCAGCTGCCCTACTCAATCTTTTTGCAGAAAATTAGAGGAAGATAAGAGGAAGGATGCTCATACTCAACCTTATACACACCCTCTTGGTAATGCAAATATTTGAAGATCTTCACAACCTATATCCTGTTAATGTACTTAAATAATTGTAAATCTTTTTAAATATACTACAGTAAATCACTGCACTGTTTCGAAATTCAATATTAGACTGAGACTGACATACAGGTGAACTGATGCTCATTCATCAGATGAATGTTCTTTCAGGTGTTAATATACTTGCGTGACTCTGTCACCCTTCTACTTTACCACATCACACACATCTGTCATTTCAACAACTCTCTCTTGCTCTCTCTCTCTCTGGCTCACGATAGCTCTTGATCTCTCCCTCTCCCGCTCGCTCTCTCTCTTAGACTCACTTCAATTCATTACGTTTTTGTAATTTTGAATTTAATTTTATGTTTAATTTGATTTTATTTATATACATTTTTTTTATTATTATTTGTAAAACTCAACTTTGTAGTTTTTTATACTGTACATTGTTCGGACCTTGGTAATTATAATTTTTCTAGGTAAATATTATAATATAATTATAATAATATAATTGGGAATAATTATATATATATATATATATATATATATATATATATACATACAAACATTTGATTTATTTATTTATTTCAAAAAGAAAAATCATACATATAAATTCTTTTAACAAAAAATACATTTTAACATGGTCGAAATGGAGTGGAATGAAGCACAAGCTTATTATTTTCCCACCTCATTACCACACACATTCGTCTATTACTTCAACTTATTTCTTCTATTACTTATCTCTTCTTTTTACATAAGACATATAAGCTTTACATGAGACATATTTTATCCTTTTGACATCTTTGACATATCATATATTTAATTTTATTTGTACATTTACATTTTATAACATAGACCCAAAAATACATAGTACTGCAAACAGCCATTAATTGAAATTTCATCATATATTTCTCATTTTATTCTTTTTCAATCACCTCCATTCAACATATTCCTTTAAAAATATTTATACAACTTTTTAATTTTGATAAATATCTTGACATTGATTGAGAACTGTCTCATAATTTCACACCACATACAGACATACACAAATTCTTTAAAGTTATATATAAAATGCAATAATATAATATAATATAATATAATATAATATAATATAATATAATATAATATAATATAATATAATATAATATAATATAATATAATTCATTAATTCATTTATTCATGTATCCAGCATATGTTTCACGCAGCGGATGCTCTTCCAGCTGCAACCCATGACTGGGAAACATCCATACACACTCATTCACACACATACACTATGGACAATTTAACCTACCCAAATCATCTATAGCTCATGTCTTTGGACTGTGGGGAAACCAGAGCATTTGGAGGAAATCCACATGAACACGGGGAAAACATGCAAACTTCACACAGAAACGCCAACTGACCCAGCCAGGTCTCAAACCTTACTCTGAGGCGATCGTGCTACTCATTGCGCCACCGTGCAGCCAATATAATATAATACAATACAATACAATACAATACAATACAATACAATACAATACAATACAAAACAATGTAATATAATAAATTTCTTGGAAAGAGGAATATATATAATATAATATAATATAATACAATATAATAAATTTCTTGGAAAGAATATATAATATAATATAATATAATATAATATAATATAATATAATATAATATAATATAATATAATATAATATAATATAATTGTTTTTCTTTTATGCTTTTCACCTTGATAGGACCTTGTCCCCTATTAAAAGAAGCTCCTACTGGTTTCCTATTAGCTTATAAATGATGACATGCCGCCTTCCTGCTTACAGAGGCAATGAAGTGTAAAACCCTCCACAGTAACTCATTTCCACGGCTCTGTCCTTTCCTTATTTATACCTTTTGTTTTTTAGCCAAGTTGGGTCTGATTTACATGGCATGGCAGTATCTGGCAAGATTAGACAGCACCCGTGCGTAATTCCCAGCGTGGAAAGCAGCTCAATCAATATTAAGAGTGACCTGATCTAACTAATACCCCAGAACATCTCTAATTTGAGCGGGTAGAGTGTCTTTCCCGGGACTGCGCTGGGTCACACCTCTGAAATCTCCCTTTACCGACATGAATCCTCTATTTGTGCATCTGTCTGTTCATGTTATTTTCCATCGGGCCCGTTTCAAGTAAGCAATCAACAGAGGGCCGACACTCAGCAGGAGGTTTTCAACACTCGGGGGGGCCGTGGGATCATATCCATCGCCTTCCCTCTCAAATCATCATACATAGCGCCTCCTTGATCCGACCAGCAGATATGAACCATACCAGCGGCGCGGAGGCTGGCAAGGCAGGCTACAGACGTGTCCAACACAAACAACCTGCTTTCTGCACTGTCATCACCAGCAAAAGACACCAAAGCCTAGTAAAGAGCCCGAGGTCATCGGCATAGCTACTGATGCTAAAAAGAGGTGAAGTTCAGAGTTACTCAACACTACAAGGTTGTTCCTGTTTATAGGATGCCATTTTGTGGACATTTGTTGAACGTTAAAGGGACAGTTCACTCTTAAGTAGTTGTTTCCCTTACCATTATATTAAGATGGTGGCCCTCTCCCACCAACGACAACTTTTTTCCCTTAAAACAATAGTTCACACTAGATCTAGGCTACGTCTACACTAAATCAGACACATTTGAAAATGGCGTTTTCATCTAAAACGCTCCATGTCCACACTTATATTTTTAATTATTTTCATCTGCCACTAAAATGACTGAAAATGCTTTCATTTATGTATTAAACATGCACACAAACATTAGATCCTATACGATTATTTCACGCGGCCACCATTTTAAAACATGAAATCGATTCTGCGTTGGGAAAAACCTGGAAGTATAGAATTAGCACTGTAAACATTGCAACAACATGCTGTAGAGACCTCCAGCTGTTGCCACGATTTTAAAGAGCAGATGTGGTGTAAATATCACTTTATTATCATCCAGTTAAGTTTATTTTACACTTAAGTGTCCTCCTAGGCTTCAGTTCATGGCACCAGGTAAACACCATGGGGATGCTTGCCTGTTTCAGCCTATGTAACCCGGTGAGTGATAAAACAATGCAGTCCTCTGTAACACACCCTTATGTTGTCTGTAATAGTACTGTCCTGTTACTGAACGTTTAAAAACATCCATTTCCCGCTAACATTTAAGAGCCACTGAGCGTTTTCTTAAACAGCTGTGATTTGTCATAGTATTCACCAGTGCTCAACAGAAATGACTGTGATTGAAATGACTTTGACCGTGAACGTCATCAGTTTACCACTTTTCACCAAGTGCAAACACAGATACACGGACACTGGAGCGTTTTAGAGCGGCAATGATCAGTTGATTCATCAGCGGATCACTCGTCTGTTTGCACTCTGTAAACATTGGTGAAGTGCAGTGAACTGATAACCTTCACGGTCAATCACAGTTATTTCTGTTGAGCACTGAATACTACGAAAAATTTGTGGTGTTTAGGACGCGCTCAACAGTGTTTAATGTTTGCAGGAGATTGATGTTTTTTTATAAATTTCAGTACCGAAATTCAGTATCGTGACAAGTCTAATATAGTGAAAGAATCAGTTCATTAACTTGAGTTTGATAAAACTGCATCTGAAACGTGTTTGGGAAAGAAAAAAATTAGCTAACTAGTGCCATTTCCCTTAACCTAGCTAAAAATGAGGTCTGACATCCCTTTTTATTTTCACTATACATTCAGAATGGACCTTCGGGTAACTCAGAAGGCGGTGAAATGATAAATTGTAAAAATTGTGTACAGCCAGGTACACAACATCACATGTGACTCAGACGATACTTATGAGTTTCTTCCCACCGCTGCCTCGATTTCGTTAACAAAATGGCTTTCTTTCTGTCTCTTTGAAACATCAAGGCAAAATGTTGCAACTGTCATCAGCTTTTGCCGCAAAAAAAATTGTTCAAATATAGTCTTTAATAAAACATAATCTTTAATAAAACTGTCAAAACATACAGCATTCAAAACATCTGCTTAACAATGTTGTCCCCCATGCTAGCTGTGTTGGTCAAATGGCTGCAATCACTGCACTGACTAAAAGGTGTCATTGTTTTCAAAAGCCTCTGTTTTTACAGTCCACACTGCAACATGACAAAAGCGTTTTCAAACGTATCCACTTTGGATAGCATCTACAAAGCATTTAGCTAAGGAAACCCACGCGAACACAGGGAGAACATGAAAGTGCCACACAGAAACGCCAACTGACTAAGCCGAGGCTCGAACCACTAACCTTCTTGCTGTGAGGCGATTGTGCAACCCACTGCGCCACCGTGACGCCCTTGCTTAAAACAATAAAATATATATTAAGGCACAAATTTACTGTGTTAATATGCAGGAATTTTCAGCTCTGATTTATCTAGGGTGATTTGTCAATATTTTTTAAATTACACATAGGATTGGGATTTAAGAGTTAAAGACAGGTACACTTACATAAATAAGTACATTTCATCTTCTACCATGCACTGAAATCTTAAACAGATTTTTCTCTTACATTGTTTTCCAATAGCCTATTTCTAAAGGGCAAGACAGAACTATTCGGCTTAGTCCCTTGTTTATCAGGGGTCACCATTGAACCACCAACTTTTCCAGCACATGTTTTACGCAGCGGATTCCCTTCTAGTCACAACTCAGTACTAGGAAACACCCATACACTCTCACATTCACACATGCACTCATACACTACAGCCTATTAATCTATAGCGCATGTCTTTGGACTTGGTGGGAAACCAGAGCACAAGGAGGAAACCCACACAAACACTGGGAGAACATGCAACTCCACACAGAAATGCCAACTGACCCCGCTGGGACTCGAACCAGTGACCTTCTTACTGTGAGGTGACAGTGATAACCACTGAGCCACTGTCCATGATTATTAATATGTATTACAATTATGATACTTATAATTAACAATGCAATAATAATTTATTAAAGACTTCTATGCCATTAGTTGGTAACAGTTTATCAGGTAAAAATGTAAATGTGAGTTAACAAGTCTTTGTGGACAATCCAATGTTGTGCATAGTGGTTTTCACCCAGAGCTCATCCATGTTTACCTGTTAACAGCATTTCTCTGTGGTCTTTTTTATCACAAAACACCAGTGACAAATCTCCCACCAGGTAGAAAAGCCTGACTAAACGAAACCAACTGCATGGCTTTAGATTGTGTTAGGAAACTCATTATCCAATATTTATTTGGATCTTTCTGACTTGTTTTATTTTGGATATGATATAGTATATAGGATATAGTATAACACATTATGCTGTCTGTTATATTGGACACCTCCCTCTCGTTCTTCCCGACTCTCTCCATACCAGCCCCTATAAGGGAGAGGCTGAACCAGCCCATGACTAATGGAGTGACCTGTCAGCAGCAGTTGCTAATCTCTAGCCCTGATCCCTTTACCACCTCTGTTCCCTTCGTTCCTCTGCCATCCATTCCTCTGGATGTGCAAAGCAAGTGATGGAATGTACAGTATATGTGTACCCGGATTATATCTAAGGTTTCACTGCATGTGCTTGACATTAAGAAAGATTCATGGCAGAGTTGTCATTTTTTAAGCACCTGGATTTGTTTAGCTTGTATCTCATAATTTCTTGACGGCATAAAATAATCTGGAATAAAGCTCACTCCTGCTAAACACTCTAATGGTTGATTCTAGAGGCTTCAGTCTCTGAAATGCTGATATTTCTGCTTCAATGGAACTAGCAACCATAGTTCATTTACATTTATGTTTTACATTTAGCCATTTAGTAGATGCTTTTGTCCAAAGTGAATTGAGGAGGAATTCAGTGATTCAACAAGAAGAGGCAATACACACAAGAAGTGCTAATTATACAAAGAAGCTGTTAGTGTTTAGACAATTTAGTGCTATAGGAGGGGGAAGGTGTTTTTTTTAGAGAGAAAGAGAGAATGAGAGAGAGAGAGAGAGAGAGAGAGAGAGAGAGAAAGAGAGAGAGAGAGAGAATGTGTTTCTACAGGTGGTTTGCCAAGCCCACTCACTTGTGTAAAGCATACTTCATTGTTGACTAATTATGAATTTGGGAAACACATCACAGAGTGATGGCGAGTACACTGAGAGAGTTTTTATTGGTGCCATGACCCGGGTGGGGATGACATATATGGGGATTAGTGCAACCAAGGCCAGTTAATGTAAGCTGTGCATATAAACCTCAGTACTTTATCTCAAGAGACGTATGATAGATGATGCTGCAGTCTTCAGCATCATTGCTGATGTTTGTTCCATAACATAATCGCCAGGTCACTTAGGCTGGGAAAGAAACTAAGATTTATAACTATCTTTAATCTCTTACTCATCATTGTGTGTTGTATACTAGGTTGGTCTGCTTTGTTCATTCATTGGCTCAAGCACTGGCATATATTTGTTTACAAATCTATATTGGGTTTACTCCCATCATATCTACAGAATTACATTTGTAAAAAAAAACCTGTCCTTAGCTAGGGCCTTCTGTCACAGGATATTTATTTACTGTCTGTTCCTAAAGTGTGGACTGTGATGGGGGAAAATAGCTTTAAAATACACAGCACCTTTTGCATGCAATAATCTACTAACAAAGTTGCAGTTTAAAGAATTTATTTCACTAAATGCTTTTAAAAAGAGTATAAATGATTTAAACATTTGAAATAGATGTTTTGAATAGTTTGTTTGTCAATGTATGATTGATGTTAACTGTCAATTGTTTTTTGTTTATTGTTTGTTAGACCCATGAGACATGTATACTGCCTGATGTTGGCCAGGATGCTCTTGTAAAAGAGATTTTTAATAATTAATTAATAATAAATAATAATACATTTGTAAATAATGTAATTTGTAAATAATAAATAATTTAATAATGTGTCTTTCCTGGTAAAATAAAGGTTATAATAATAATAAAAAAAGAAGAACAGGAAGGATTACATGTGTTCACTCTTGAAAATGAGGTGCTTGTGCATGGTCAATGCCAAGTGTGCCTCAAAATGGAAACCAAAACATTTTAACATTTAACATTTCTGCCTCTGATATATATCTGTAGTGTTTGTCATGAAGCACACCTTCACCATGTAAGCCCATTGGACATGACTTAAACATGAAATTACACTTCATATGAATTGATAATATTCCTCATGTTCTTATTGTGCCTGTATAATTGTTCAAGTGTTGTTTTTTTAGATTGTTATTTGATCCTATTAAAAAAAATAAGGTCTGTGGGAGTTTTGATATCTCGGCTCCAAACTCAGGCTCCAAATTGAGATGAGAGCAAGATGATAGTAACCAGGTTTGACTAGTTTGTCCTTACTTTTTTACAGATAGGATTAAAGTTAAGGCCTCAATATATATAATCGAGATAACGGAGCATAATAGGAACGGAAGACTTTTTCCTTTCGTCCAAATATATATATATATATATATATATAATCATATTTCACAGCCACAGAATGTGGTGTTCCAAAACATACAGAAAGCTAATGTTAGTGTCATTGACTTGTCATTTTTCCCCACTCTATTCTTTTCTTAGCTTTGATGATTTGTATGTATTAGCCTTACTTTTTGCTCTTTCATAGTATTTTCTCTTTTCATCTCATAACTTATAAGTATGTTCAATCGCTGCTATCATGAAAAACATACAGTTTCATCATAGCATTCACAAGTTGATGTTGTTTTTGTTGAATACCACCTTTAATGTCACTATGGGCTGGCTTAAATCACTTTCTAGCAAATGCAACCAGGAAAATGGCCTGATAGGAAAATTGTGTTCTGGTGAATCCTATACATTTCAAAAGCCCTTAAAGTTTGTTTTGAATGCAAAATTGTTTAGAAGAAGAATCAGAGGCTGTTTAAACACCTGCATTGCTATGATCATCATCATCATCATAACATATTCACCTAAACACTAGATGACATCAATATATTTCACTAATATTATTCTTCTGCTGACATGTAGCAGCTTAACAGTCAACAAAATGTCAAAAAAATACCAAGGACCATTCTGTGCAATTGAAAGATTTTATGGAAAGGTGGAGACAGTGGATGCCAGTAAAGAATGTAACGCATGTGCCTTTGATAAAGGCAGCCCAGAGATGTACAACAAATCAAATAAACGGCCCATGAAGAGTTTAACGCTGATAAAAGATCATACTGATGACGATGATGAAGGTGATACTGAACAATCTGTTCTCGGTTATTGTCAGCAAGTTCACAAACGGTGGTGGAGGTCTTGAACAGGTGGACACAAACGCCCGTCCTGCTTGCACTGGAACACAGCTGACACAATCACTTAGTGGAGCACACTGTCACGAAACCCAGCCACCTCTGACTCCTCCCATTGCCCAAACCATGCAGCCAATCAAAACAAAGCCTAAAATACATACCACTTATATGATAATCTCAGGCTTTCTTAGAAATGACTTGACATGATTTATAAACAGTTTATTTTTAATTATGCTTAATTCCCTTTCAAAATAAGATTACAACATATTTAATGTTGTAAGATTAATTAAAAATAAATATTAATTGAAAAGCAACATTGCATGAGGTGTTAACTTTTAACTTTAAACAACTTCTATCAATGCAGTTAAACAAAAAACACTTGGATTTTGTCCAAACATTCTAACATATAGGCTAATGTATTTTACAGTAAAACTGCATTAAAAATTAATTTTCTGAAAAACATTAAGCAATGTCAAACAATACATCTTCTTTGATAGAAAATGAGATATAAAATAAAACGTTTTCATCTTAACCTTAAGTATTAAACACTCCGATTTTCAGCACATTGTGTGGATGTCTAGTTGAGTACTTCATTGTTACAATGACCTTTTCCCCTTTGCCTCCAATTAACACTTAAACTGACTAACATTTTGCCCTTAATGCCACTAAGCCTCATTATAACCCAAGGGAGCAACTAACACTAATGTCCGCAGTTAAAAAAGGCAGGCGAAAAATGCTCTGATGCCAAAGGAACTTGCATAGTTTTCTCAGAAGGTGCTTGTAAAAGTCAACAGCAGAGAGAAATGTGTTAAACCCAGAGCTGCACATAAACATGCCAACACCACTAACACCATGGAAATGAAGAGCAGCAGAAACAAAAAATATATTCTTAGAAACTGCTGTCAGAGCCTATGATGTGTGTCCCTGATGAATGTAAGTTTAGGCCTAGCATGCTTCGTAGATGTAACCTAAACCCTGACAGGCATGGGTAAACTATATGATTCAGGGCTAACAACAGTGGGGGTAGATGAGTGGCATACCACAGGGTGATACATTGCACACCAAAGGTAAGGAAGAGGGATCAAAAAAGCAATGTAAGGAAATGGAAGACGCTAGAATGCTTGTGTAGCGTCAGCGTAACTGCAAAACTACATCTGACGTTAACCTATGTTTTTTTTTTTTTTTTTATTCCTACAGGAAGAAAAGGGACAAAAACAGAAGCAAAATCTGCAGGTATTTGAGTTCATTCTATTTAACTGTTAATCACAGCGCCCTCTATCGCCTTGTTAAATTGACTACAAACTGCACCTGCAAGAAGCATTAGCCTTTCCACTGGTGGTGATACTCCAGCATTTTGTAGGCTATATTATGAATTGTATTACGGAAGGCCATTAGGGCCAAAAGTTTCAAATTAAACATAAAAATCTGAACGTTTCAGCATGCTCTGTTGGACTCCATTGAGTCTGTGATTTTAAATGTGTTCTTTAGTACATAGATTTGCATTGTTCATGCTGAGGCAGCCATTTTGATAGTTTCTTATGTACATGCAGTTTAGCTATATTAAGGTAGCAATTTAGAATGTGTTTAGTACACCCACATAGATTCGCAACTTGACTCTTTTAAGGAGGCAATTTATTTTTATAATTTTGTTCAGTACAGAGATTCACAAATTGACTTGTTTTTTCCAACATGTTTCTGTAATATGCATAGATTCACACAGTTTGAGGTGGCCATTTGTATGTTTATTGAGGGACATGGGATGAGGGACACTGTAGATTGCACAGTTTGACCAGTGTGACTGTTATGTGGCCATTTTATATCATGCTTTTTAATATGCGTAAATTTATTTGTTTGACAACGTTAAAGCAGACATTTTTAACAGTATTTCTTCAATGCATGTAGTTTTGCTCACTCCGACTATGTTACGGTGCTAAATTTCAATTATTCTCCACAGATTGTTTTGCAGATTTTGACTGTGTTGAGGTGTCAAAAATACTTAGTAAAGTTGTAAAGTTTAGTAAAGTTCTTCTTTTTAAAGATGTTTTAATTATTTCAGTTTGACCATTCAATGGTGGCCATTTTGGTTTACATATTTCTTTAGTATCTATAGATTTGCCGTTTAATTGTGCTAGCATTTTTACAACATTTTTTATTTAGTACACGTACAGTTGCAATCAGAATTATTCAACCCCCTGATTTATTAGCCCCCCTGTTTATTTTTTCCCCAATTTCTGTTTAACGGAGAGAAGATTTTTTTCAACACATTTCTAAACATAATAGTTTTAATAACTCATCTCTAATAACTGATTTATTTTATCTTTGACATAATGACAGTAAATAATATTTGACTAGATATTTTTCAAGACACTTCTATACAGCTTAAAGTGACATTTAAAGGCTTAACTAGGTTAATTAGGTTAACTAGGCAGGTTAGGGTAATTAGGCAAGTTATTGTATAATGGTGGTTTGTTCTGTAGACTATGGAAAAAATAAATAGCTTAAAGGGGTTAATAATTTTGACCTTAAAATGGGTTTTAAAATTTAAAAACTGCTTTTATTCCAGCCAAAATAAAAAAAAATTATAAAAAAAAAATATCAGACATACTGTGAAAATTTCCTTGTTCTGTTAAACATCATTTGGGAAATATTTAAAAAAGAAAAAAAATTCAAAGGGGGTTTAATAATTCTGATTGCAACTGTAGATGTGTACAGTTTGATCATGTTCATGATCATGCGTATCCTAATGTATTTCTTTAGTTTGTGTAAATTCAGTTTGACTGTTAAAGCAGACCTTTTTAACATGTTTCTTTAGTGTGTTAAGACATTCAATTCAATTCATGTTTATTTCTATAGCACTTTTACAATGTAGATTGTGTCAAAGCAGCTTAGCATAGAAGTTCTAGTAAATTGAAACTGCATCAGTCCAGTTTTCTGAGTTGAAGTTCAGTTTGATCTTGTTTTGGTGACTTGTTTTTTTTTGTGGAAGGCAATAGCATCAGAGTTTTTAATGTTTATTTATATATAAATTAATATGACATCGTACAATTTCAAATAAAGCTTCAAATACAGCAATTTTATTGGATGCTGTGCTTGATGACACTTGACATGGTCAAACTGTGAGATGGCACAAATTTTTCATCTTTCTTTTAAAGACTTTTGGCCCTATTGGTCTTCCATATATTTTCATATTTTTCATTTGACGTATTCCCTTATCTTAAAATGATACTTCACCCCAAAAGGAAAATCTCATCCTCAAGTGGTTCCAAATCTTTATGAACTTCCTTTTTCTGTTGAATACAAAAGAAGATATTTTGAAAAATGTTAGAAAACTGTAACACTTGACTATCATTGTAGGAAAATCAATGGTTGATTGACAAAGGTTTTCAACATTTGTCAAAACATCTTCTAATGTGTTCAACAGAAAAAAAGAAAGTCAAACAAAAAAGTCAAGCTTTGTGACAATGAAGGTTGAGTAAATGATACCTAAATGTCCAGTTTTGGGTGAACTATCCTTCTAAATATAAAACTTGTCTTAATATTGAGTCATAATTAACTTTTTTAAATGTTTTTACTATGTCTTTACTTTTTGTCATAATTATATACCCCATATTTCCATTTTAAAGTAATCATGTTCAACATTTTATCTTAATTTTATATAAATAAACTACTTATGTTACTATTTCTATCACCAATCATCAAATCACTGCAGTTGTCATACCTTTCATTTAACAAAGCTAAGTGCTTTTTTAAGCCCACCTTATCAATTTAAGGAGTTGAGGGGGTTCACCGTTCTTATAATAAAGAAGATCTGGACACAGACAGATTAAAATAGCTTTTGTTTGCATGTGTGATCATTACAATGACCTCTCCATCTTAAAAGTGCTAATCGGTGAAGATCAGACTACAATAGAAATCAGATTATGCCTGGGCCTCAATTAGACAGCTGCCGTTTAAACTGTATTATGCAATCATTGAATACAATATAATGAACTCTCGCTCTTTTTCTTCTGCCTTCCATCACAGCAAAAGCACCACCATATGAACCTAACATCCCTGAGCCCAACACTAGAGTTGAGCTGATGAAATGTATGTCTCAGCATTTCATTTCTATATAGTTCTGCATCCCAGGCTTATTTGTTAATCCTGTAAAATGTGACTTTATTCTGCCTTAGACTGGATGAACATCTCTCTTGATGACAGAACTGCTCAGAAAATGTTGTGGCTCTCAGAAGGTGGAACCAAAGTGTCGCGCATGTCAGAGGAAGTGTGTCCTGTTCTGGACAGGCCAGAGAGATACGAACATTCACCACAGGTACACACTTTATTCACTGTCTCTGTAAGTGAATAATTATATAAATCCATATAAGATCCAGCTTGTGTAATTCTTTCATTTCACATTCTCACGTCATTCCAAACCTGTCAGACTTTCATTCATCTTCACAAAGCAAATGTATCAACTTTATGAAAACTTGAGATTGACTTGGTATTCATGTTGATTATGTACCAAAAAAAATCAAAGTAGGCACACCACAGATCCTAAAATAGAAAAATATTCATGAGAACATAAATATTCTCACCACATGAGACGGTCTTCATCAGACCATTGATATAAAACATTTTACTTGCTTAAACTTACAAACTCAAGCTCACAATCTAGAGAGATCCTTAATTTCAACTTAAGGTGTTGAGTTTCACAATATACAGTATTTAACTAAAACTCAACCTTTTAAGTTGAAACAAAGAATCTCTCAAAGTTGAGTTGACTCAAATTTTCAACAAAGCTGGTAAACTATGCCAATATATAGATATATATTTTAAAAAAGTTTCACCAATTAATTGCAACAAGTAAATTAGATACCGTCTGGAGCATAATATGTAAATTTATTTTAAAGTGTAATATTTTTTGTAGCGGAGAACCACAATGAGTTTTTTTGCCTGCTGGATGTGCACCCTTGAACTGTTCATTTGCTTTTTATGATATAAGAATAAATGTACAAATATGTTAACAGCTACACGTACAAAATACAAAAATACACAATATTTTGCATGTCATAAGATTTCATGTCATAATTATAATTAACTAAAGTTATATCAGTTCATTATTTCCGGAACAAATATTCAGTTTATACTGCTGACAAGACCAGTCTGAATAATTCCTCCATCCATGCATCATCCTGATAAGTTCTCAAAATCAACTCAAGTTCCCCAGAATAAAGTCATGTTTAAAGAAACAATGAAAAGTTGCCATTTTCCAGGCTGATATGGCAAGGAACTAGACACTCATTTTGTTTTGATATCAAAGAACTTTGCTAACAGGCACAATGATATTCCACAACACTTGAAAATCATTAGTAGGTACCAAGCTAGGGTTCTGCATAATGTCATTGGCCCTGGTATGAGTTGCTATTTTCAAAAGAGTTGAGTGTTCCTTTACCAAAACATGAGAGTGAATAAATTATGGCAGAAAGTAAAAAGGAGTATAATGGCTGACGTTTTCCCTCTTATCCAGGTGCTGTGTAAGGAGGGTGTTCTGGGCAGTCGTGGGTACTGGGAGGTGGACTGCGAGGGCTGGGTGGTGATCGGGGTAGCCTGTGAAAATGCGGGCCGGAAGGCTAAGGATGGCCCATGTGGTCTGGGAGAGAATGACCTGTCGTGGGGTGTGGGCTGGGCCGGGTCCTGCTACCACGTCTGGCACAACGGAGTGAACATAGAAATTCAGGCTCCGCTTAGCCCAGTCATCGGCATCTACGCCGACCAGCCAGCGGGCATCATCAAGTTCTTCCTAGTGCAAGAGGGAGAAAACGGCTCCAAGGAGGTCCGACTGGTTCATCAGTTTACAACCAGCATCAACGACAGGCTCATGCCTGGTTTCTGGGTGGGCAGAAACTCATACTGCCAGATCCGAAAGAAAGATCAGTAGAGGGTGAATATTAGGGATGGGCGATATCTTAACGTTTGCGATTTATCAATAAAAATTCTTCCCACGAGAGTAATGATAAAACCTGTAACCAAACATAAAACATTTTTTTTATATCTGTTAAATAACCGTTTCCATATTTTGTGATTCACAGGGATTTTCTGTTTATTTACAGTTATGAATAACATTACAGGACCTTGATCTCTGCTCTGTCAACTTTTAATATTGAAAATTTAATTCTACAGTTTAACAAAGTGAATTTCATTGATATTTTAGTATAGTTTGAAACAATATAATGTATAAGTAACACAACAATAAGTAACATATATTGAATTAAGTCTGTAAATTAACAAAAAAGGCCCTGGCAGTTTATTACCAGGTTTTTGTACTGTAATTTACAACACCAACCCAGACAATCCATCACTTAAAACTATTAAAATGTCAATAAAAGTCACTTTTTTCAAAGTTTTCAACATCAAAATTTGTTAAACTTGAGATTAAGCTCCCATAATGCAATTCAACAGTATAAATAAATGAAGAAAAAAAAACATACACTAGTCATAAAATACTGGCACATTTACAAATATTTTTACAGTGTACAATCTGCCTCTAGACTCGGAAACTGGTTTGGTCAAGGGTGTACAAAAAATACCAGAAAATATTTTTCTAGTTTTAGGTCCATATCGCCCATCCCTAGTGAACAATGAAGAAAAAGGATCTTGGAAGGAAACAGGGTAAGGGAAGAACGGCTATGCAACTTTAAGAAACAGTCAATGGTAATGAGTAGAAAGCAAAAAAAACAATAAAATAATGGTATTGAAACTATAAATTGAGACTTACATTCTAAACATGATTCAGCCTTGTTACAAATCCCCGAGGTTGATTCAAATATATGCATACCCAAAATATATTATTTCAGTATTTTAACCAGTAATTTATGTGGTATAGCATTAACCTTTATACTAAAGATTTTGAATAGTAAGTGTATTCATTTTATATTCCATGTGATGACAAATGCAGTTACTCAAGTGAATATTTAACTTTGTGCTTTAATAAACCAGTTTAAAATAAGACTCATTTGTGTCATATATGATTGGTGTCTTGTTTTTAAAATATCAATTTGCTGGAGAAAAAAAAAAAACTACAAACACACCAAACAGTTCTCAGAGAGCAAAAATTATGTTATTAATTCATTCATTTTCCTTCAGCTTAATCTCTATTTCAGAGGCCGCCACAGCAGAATGACCGCCAACTATTCCAGCATGTTTTGCGCAGTGGATGCCCTTCTGACTGCAACCCAGTACTGAGAAACACCCATACATACTCATACACACACACACACAAGGGCCAATTTAGTTTATTCAACTCACTTATAGCGCATGTCTTTGGACTGTGGGGGAAACCGGAGCAAACCCACTCAAATCCATATTTATGTTATGTCATACTTATATAGTCATCATAATTATAAAATGAAAAGATAATCATCAAAGTCATGATTTAGCGTCATTGCAAAAAGGTGCATTGTAAAAATATTATTTAATAAAATATTTTTGATTTATTAAAAGTTTATTTTTTACTATTTTTCTAAATATAATTATGACAACATAGTAAGTCCTAGTTTTGACATCAACATTTGTATTTTCTTTTTTATATTATAAAGGTATAATAATACAAATAAGTATATATACAATATATACATTTTATTTATTTTATTGATATATTTATTTAACTATATTTCTCAAATTATTGAATAATTATTATTAGAACAAAGTACACAAAATGTATTTTTCTAACACAAAACTGTCAAAGATCATATAAACTCTATAGTGATCAAATACTATATTTATGAAAAATATTAGAAGTTTTTCCTTTTTTAACTACCAGTGAATGATTTGGTACTGTGTCTCTTTGTGTGGTCTCATGAGCCAAAAGAGAATGGGAATGAAATCACTTTTGTCTCTGATTCACAGGTACTCTTTGGAAAGTGTCAATGATATAAAATATCAGAGATAGTTTGAACTCACGCTATACACGTAAAATAATAATAAAAGTTCAACAGCGCCCCCTGCTGGTCACATAGTGTGCACTTTCCTCAGAGTTGTTTTGTTTAGCCTACTCGCGCCACAGATATATACACTAGATTTCGCATATAGAACCTGAGCATGCGTCAATACCGCCGCCACATTTGTACAGTGCTCCCAGGACAAAAGTCATTCAACAGCACTTAGTCAAGAAGACTAAAGCCAATTTGAAGATGCTGGACTTTTGCGCTGCATACGGCTGTAGTAACGAGCAAACAAAGAAAACAAAGTATACAGACATCACATTTCATAGGTTAGATTTCGTTTTTTACGTTTTGTATGTAACAAACTTTTGTGCTAAACGAGTAGCTTTATTGATAATACTACAGCCACTTACAGCTCTGACCATAAGACAAAGTAGCTCACACTAAATACTAGGCTTATGCTAGTTTTGTTGAATAAAATCAGCAAACAATGTAAATGAAATATCACAATAAGATGTCTCCTGAAAGCAGGAGAGGCGGTGTGTTTTAGGACATGGATTAGATCAAATTTAACAGGGAGGGAGAATAGTACATTTCCTTCCTATAGAAAAGTGATGTAAAATTTTTAATTTCCGTAATTAAAAAAAATATTTGCATACTGACCACCGAGAAAACTTCAGATCATATA
>CAIGQZ010032144.1:4184426-4196282 GCA_903798205.1 Danio tinwini
ATATATATATATATATATAAAATTATTATTATTATCATTTTAAATGCATATATTTTTAGACTACATTCTATAATTGTATTTATTGTATATTCTGTTTACAACTCTATTTTTTGTATTTTTGTATTTATATTATATGTTAGGCACCTAGGGTCTGAGAGTAACGGAATTCTCTGTATGTCCTGTACATGTGGTTGAATTGACAATAAAGCTGACTTTGACTTTGACTTTGACTTTGATATACTAACATTACCAATATCAGTATGAATGTTGGATCATTTTTTATACTAGATGGCTTGAAACGATCAGGATAGAACACATAAAACTGCAACAACTTCTGTCTTAGGCATCTTGAATTTTTAACTTTCAATATCATTTGAGGGCTCATCTGCTGGTTTTAAAATGGGTGTAAAAACATTTTGTAGCTGATTTTAATTTAGTCTGTTTTTTATTTTGTATTTTACCATGTTCCATTTGGAGCATGTTGAAATTTTTCTTAAAATGTAAATCATAAAATCATGAAAAAAATATGTTTTATTATTAGTATTATTTATTTCTTTATTTTACAAATCTTTTGAAAACATGTTAGAAATAGGGGTTGCAAAATGGTTGCTAACTAGTCTTCAAGTCTCCTCTTTTTAAATGTTCCTCTTCTGTTTGTGTTCTCATGGCGTATAGCTCCTGCTGGAGCATCTGGAGTGTCTGGTTTCCCGTCACGAGCGTTCTCTGAGGATGACTGTGGTGAAGAGGCAGGCTCAGTCTCCTGCTGGAGTGTCTAGTGAGGTTGAGGTGCTCAAGGCCCTCAAGTCCCTGTTTGAACACCACAAAGCCCTGGATGAAAAGGTCAGCAGCCCTGTCCTGTCGCACTCTTATGTTGATCAAATAAATCCAAATATATATATATTTTGTGATCACAGCTGCTTGCTTTGTTTCTGTTTTCACTGCTAGTTATGCTTAAAATGAAAACACACTGGCTCGAGAGCTCCAAAAAATGACCAAAAGCTCCATGAAAGTATCACGGCAGTAGTTCACATGACTCATCTACTGTATTTAAAGTCTTTTAAAGCCATACAGTAGCTTTGTGTGAGGGCAAAGAAGAAAATCTGTTAAGCCCTTATATGTCTGCTGCAAAACGAGTAAAACATTTTTTTGGGTGTGTGTGTGTGTATGGGGGGTTGGGGTGAACATTCCCTTCAAGAGCCAAAAAGCACAACCTATTAATTATGTGTTAAGGCATAGCTATCAGTGAAGCAGGAGATTATGAGAATGAACGCGTGTAACACAAAGATTGCTTAAATTGTCTCTGTATTTCGCACAATTGCTAATGTATGTCACAATTAAGTTGCAATTAAACGTTAATAAGCCAGAGTTTACATCTTAGTCTTTTCTTACAGTTGCAATTTTTCTTTCAATAGCATGTTCACTGACCATTTACCATAGTACTAAGGTTATGGCACCAATTCCTTTGAATTGTGACTTTTATTTCTCACAATTGCAAGTTTTTAAGCTCTCAAATTGTATTTATTTTTTTGAGAATTGCAACATCAAAAAACATGTCATTGGATTGTATGTAAATTGACAACCTTGATGTCAAAACGATTAGCATAAAGAATAAAATACAGGACAGTCCTGTACTGTAATCGATGTTTTACATGTTTTTTGATGCCAATGTCAATTTAATGTCTCTTAGACATCAAGGTAGTTTACATACATTGTAGGGATACAAAATTTGTCATTTGAAAACAGATTATTGATCAGATTAATGACATTTTTCTTATATTATAATACTTTTTGTGTCGTTTTTTGGTGGTCAAAAAGGCATCAGTGTATGGACGTTATATAGACGTCAAGGTTTTGACATTAAATTGATTTGCAATTTTGACGTCATGTGAGATAGCTTCCCAATGGACACCTCAATGTCATGACATCAAATTGACATCACATTAATTTGCATTTTTGACGTGATGCTTTATGTCAGTTTGATGTCGTTTTGACATCAAAGTGTCTGCTGGGAAGCTGGATAATTTTTAACAATTGTCAGCTAATTTCATTTTCCAGTTTTAAAATAATAATCAGTGATGTATCGTGGATCTGCTAGTGGAGTGATGACGGATCGGTTTCTCATTATTATTCATAGCAGAGTTTTTCTTATCCTATGAAAAGATCCTGCTTCTTAATTATTCATGAATGCATGTGCTTTACAATGACAGACTAATATGGATAGACCACAGATCTGCCAAGCTGTGAGACAGTGCATGACACACAGTATTTAGCCGTTCATGAAGACTTGTATGTGTGTGTTTCCATGATCCACAGAGTTTTTTGCATGGCTTTTTCCTCAATGCTGATTTTTCCAATACAGCCAACCTGTTTGTATGCACAGCGGTGCAATAATTAGGAGAATGGCAGACTTTGTCTTTTATCAGTTGAGTTTGTTACCATTCAGACACATTGCCTGTATCCATGCTGCTGTGTTAATGCTCGTTTAAAATCCTCCAGGGTTACCTGCTGTACTGCTATCTACATTTGCTGCATTCAGACCTGGGAATTGAGGAGGAGAGAAGTCCTCTTCATTTATAGCGTTTATATAAACATGATTATCCTTATATTGATATAACATATTATGGTTATACATTATATGAAATTACAAATAGCCAATTGTAGATGTCACAGCATTTAATTTACTTTAATTTACATAAATTACTTACTGTATATTTCTTTGTAAACTTTAAAATCTTGCATCTCCTCACGGTTTGTATCAGATTTTTTTTTGAGCTGGTGAGCCAACAAAAGCCCCTCTTTTTCTCCTGCTCTGCTGGCCACTCCCACTCCTCCCTCTTCTCGTAGTGCTCCACGCCCATCATGAAGCAGCTTTTGAAAAAATTCAGAGGTAGACTTGAACTGAAAGAGGGGGTTTCATGACCCTTTAAAGTCATAATTGTGACTTTGCCAACTCAAAATTTTATGACAGAAACGATTCATATTAAACAACCCAATATCTAGACAATAACTGTATCTCTTCAAAGAGGGCATGTTTTTTGGACAAGTTCTCCCTGTTGATTCATAGTCTATTGTTCTTCTCTCCCTCAGGTTCGTGAGAGATTGCGTGTGGCTTTAGAGAGAGTTGCCGTTCTAGAAGAAGAGCTTGAATCATCTACGAATGAGGTGAACATCATATCGTTTTGTACCACTTTTTTTTCTAAGCATGTGGCATGTCATTCTTGCATGCTTAGATTTGTTCGTTATGCTCAGGTACTGTCTTTACGGGATCAGATTAAAAGGAGAGAGCGGGGTTTGGACAATGGAAAGGAGGTGAGTCACAACTATTTTGAATCTTGTTTCGAATGTTTTCACTGTTTTTTTTCCCTCATGTCCCTCTGTTTTTCACACAGAGGCTCCCAAATGGCCCGTCCTCCATCTTGGATGATGGCGAGATTGACAGACAGAGAGAGGGAGAGATAGAGAGACAGAGAGCAGAGCTTTCACAGTTAAAAGAAAGACTGGCGCTCATGTGCAGACAGGTGAGTGTTGAACTGTTGCCTGAAGAGGCCGCATAGTAAGGACTCATAACTGCAGACAAGATTAGCTACTTCAAAAAGAAACCAAATTGTATTCACATGGTTTCACCAAGTCAAATTGAAGACTTTTAAAGAGGTTTTTAAGACCATTATGAAGGAAATTTCAATATCCAGCATCACACAACCCTTCAGAAATCAAATTAATATGCTGATTTGCTTTAATATAAACATTTCTCATTATAAATAATCATTATCAATGCTACAAAAAAAATAAAAGCATCTGCAGACCCACATATTTCGGTTACAATGATATAATTAAAACAAATTTGAGCATTTATTTCACATATGTAGAAGTCTGGCTTAGTTTTGCTACAGTAGAAATAAATTTCTTGCAAAAAAAACAAAACTTTTGAATGAAAGTGAATTATTCTTATTAAAATTTCAGAACATTTAAACTCTTTGAAATATAAAAAACATGAAGATGAAATGTGTCTTATACAGATGTCTTGCTTGTGGGAGTTTCAAATCATTGACTTACAAGCTTTCATAATAATTAAGGTACCACTTTAGTAGTCAGCCAGAACCAGAGCTTCTAAGTGTGCTGCACATATAATGTTCACAGACATAGAAAGGAAATACGGGACAGACGGGTGGGAGAAGAAGACCTACAGTATGACACACTCTGAGCACTGACACATTTTCAACTGAGAAGCTTCCAGTTAGCCTGGCATTCCTATGGTTACCATAGAGATAGAGGATCATAGGAGATGCTGGGGAAAAGACGGCGGCACATTCTGCTGCCCCCTGGTGGATGTACGCAACATTGTCAAAGTGAAAAAAAAACAAAGCATGAAACGACAGAGGGAGAACTCATCCAACTGGAACTCATCCACGTTTCATTGGCTGGTTTGTGTGTTTGCATGCGTTTGTGCGCACATTCTAACATCTGAGTCTTCCATGCGCAGGTTGGAGAGATCGAGGAGCAGCTCACCACGGCCAGGAGGGAATTAGCTAAATCTGAGGAGGCCAATCAGAAGCTGCAGAGGGACGTGAAAGAGGTGGGTTAGAAGTTCTCATCAAGAGCACTTCGAAACAACATCCAGAGACCCATGTCATGCAAACATGGTCCCTCCTCCCTTCCCATCTAGAAGGGTTTCCTGCCACGGCGCAGTGATTAATTGCCAGTAAAGTGCTCTAGTTGTTGATGGGTGTGCCTGTCAGCCAAAGCCAAAATCAATCAAACTGCCAACAAAATAATCAGCTGTCTATCTGACATTCCTCATGGAATGTCTAATTTTCTATATAATAGAAGCACACCATACCCACTGGCTTGCCAACTTGGCAGCGGCACTGATTTCATGTCCCCGACTTACAGAATTGCTGGTGGCTACCGTGTTGGCTTGGCTTTACTTTTAAGTTTGATGCCTTGAGCAGATATTTGTGGCTATTATATGTCATGAAGTACAGTCTTAAAGGGATTGTTCACCCAAAAATTAATTAAATATAAAATGAAAAATATAAATCTCAAGTGATTCCAAACCTTTATGAGATTTATTATTCTGTTGAACCAAAAATATATATTAAAGAAAGCTAAAAACTTCTTACCATCAACTTTCATAATAGGAAAAACAAACACATATCTAGCATTCTTCAAAATATCTACTTTTGTGTTCAACAGAAGAATCTCCTAAAGGTTTGAAACAAGAGTAAATGATGACAGAATTTTCATTTTTGGGTGAGCCCCTTTATACCTGAAAAATCAAGGGTCTTTTCTTTTTTGTTGTTGTTGTTGTTTTCACAACACGTATATTTCATCACCTTCCCCAAAGCAATTATATTATAATAATATTTGTTGTTAATCTTTTTGGTTTCGCAATAACTGTTCATTGTCAGCGCCATTTGATGTAAACAGTTATTGCAGAACTGCTGTCTAGACGGATGCCCAACCCTAATAATGTAACTGAATGGTCTAATTGTGATGGTTTAATTTGTGTTGTATTTCTTCTGTAAGTTAAAGAAATGCTATTGTCTTTAAAAATATATATATTTTTGACACTTTTTTTAACCTCTCAAATTTGTCCACACCCTCAACCACAGGCGCTGTGTCAAAGAGAGGACATGGAAGAAAGAATCACCACCTTAGAGCGCAGGTAAGCTTTAGTGCTTAAAAATATGATGGATTGATTAAATGTTATTGAATAAATTCCTTGATGCACAGCAAAGAAATATATAAAATAAATCTCTTGTGAGTCTGCCTCAGTACATCATGATTGATTGTAGGCCCCTATTATATGAAATCTATTTCATTGTTTTCTTCCATTTTTTATTTTTCTGGACTCCATTATTGTAGTTAAAATAAACTATACTAGTCAGACATCATGTACAGTTATCTGAAATTATAAAACTTATTTAACTGAACAGAATTTGTTTAAGAAAAATTACATTTTTGGAACCCTATGAAAACCCTATGAACTCTATGAAAAATGTTTTGTTTTTCTCAACTTATCAATAAACAAAAAATAGACCAGATATTATATTTTATTTAATTTTATTATTTAATTTTTTAATTTAATTTATTTTAATTTAATTTAATTTAATTTATTTGATTTTATTATTTGATTTTTTATTTATTATGTTTTTTTATTTTACTAATTATTATTAATTATTGATTGGCTTAGTCACTTATTTATCAGGGGTTGCCACAGCGGAATGAACCACCAACTTATCCAGCATTTGTTTTACACAGCGGATGCCCTTTCAGCTGCAACCGATTATTGGGAAACACCAGTACACTCTCACATTCACACATACACTCATACACTATGGCTACTAATACTAATTATTTTATTTTATTTTATACACTGTGAGATTCTACTTGTGCATTATATGGCAATGGCCTTTCTAACATAAAATGGAAGAAACATACTGAAATGATTCTTAGATCAGCTCTGAAAATAAAGTCCATGGAAAGCTTATTTACTTGGCTTTCAAATCATGTACAGATCTCAATTAAAAAAGTGCATCCTCATAATTAGTTTTGTGGTCACATTGATTAATATATTGATACTATATAAATATTATACTATATAATACTATATAAATAATACTATATAAATTTTCTGAAGAGGTGATGATTTGGGTGATGAAAAAATTCAATTTGATGCGCAGAATTCACATTTATATACAATTTACATTGACAGTTTTAGACAGAAACATTTGACATAATGCGTTTTAATGTGGATGTGCTGGACACACTTTGGAGAGCCACAGATGGAGCTGCAGTTTTGATGTACAGATCTTTAGCATGTGTGTGTGTGTGTTTTTGTGTGCAGGTACCTCAGTGCCCAGAGGGAGGCAACCTCTCTCCATGACATCAAAGACAAACTGGAGAACGAGCTCGCCAGCAAAGAGTCTTTATACAGACAGGTACAACAAAAAGGAAATCATGTACAGACACACATGAAAGGTGTAACTATTGAAGGAACATTTAACAGTGTGTTCATCTACAGGAGTCTCTGGGGCTTACTGTCAGGAAGTGGTGCCATTTGTGCTCGAAGATTTGGATTTGTTGTTAGTTTATTTGAAGTGGTTTAAAGGCCTTTCGTGTTGAACTTTCAAGAAATATTTTATTTGAACACCCGAGGTTCAGGAGTGGTGTTATAACTAGCACTTTCATTTCATTGTCAACAAATAGGCTGATATTTATTTCTTATTACACATGACATGAATGAGTGTGTATGGGTGTTTCCCAGTACTGGGTTGCGGCTGGAAGGGCATCTGCTGCATAAAACATATGCTGAATAAGTTGGCAGTTTATTCCAAAGTGGCGACCCTTGATAAAATAAAGGGATTAAACCGAAGGAAAATGAATAAATTAATAAACACAACATGAGTTTTCTCACATTAAGCTTGAAAAATGAATCATTTGATTTTTATTTCTATTGAAAAAAGCAGAGAGTCAGTGCATTTTTGTTTACTTTAAAGGTTTGTGTGAAGTATATTTCAAAAGCTAGAGGTCAGTGTGTTTTTTTAGCATCAAGGCTGAATTTACTTGATCATAAATACAGTAAAAACTAATATTGTGGACTATTATTACATTTTTGGATTAAGTACGAGTGGTTAATACGGATTTTCAGCTTAGAGTATTAATGTAAAGTTTTAACCTTGAAACATTTCTTATTATCAGAGTTAAAAACAGTTGTGCTGCTTAATAATTTAGTCATACTATTTCATTCCATAAGATTCGCTGATGAATTAATAGTTTAAAAGAACAACATTTATTTAAAATAATTTATTTTCACTAAAGTATTGTAAAGGCTGTTCATGTTATTTGTAAACAAAGTAATTCTTTCTTGCTGAATAAAAGTTTAAATGTTAATAAATTCATAAAAATAAAATGTACTGATCTCTGAAGGGCAATCTATATATTATTTAACCCTTATGTACTGTTTGGGATGTTTTTATCCACTCTGGGCTGATTCTGTGTCTTAATTTGGCCATAACTTTTTCTGTGTTTCAGCAAATGTAATGATTTTTGGTTACAATTCTTATTTATATTATACTTTATGTTTGACTCCCATTTTATTACAAAGCCATGACATTATATAATTATGCATTTTTGGTTGTTGGTGGTTTTTCCTGTTGGGAAGAGGTAAAATTAATATATTTTACTGTTGATTATAAGTTGGCACCATTAACCTTTTAGATAAGCCAGTGCAAAAAAGCTTAGTTTCTGGATTTTATATGGAGTATAACAGAAAATTAATGTGTGTATGTCTGTCTGAGTGTGTGATAATGTGAGAGTGACCTTTACGCACTTACCTTGATGTGTCTGAGAAAATCTAAATATGCATTTCAGCCCTCAGAACTACATGGAGTAAACAAAAACTGTGTGTAGTAAATGTAAACAGTGCACAAGGATTAAGTTACACAACCCTTAAATATGTGGTAATAAAAGCACAAACATGCAAACTTTTAAAACACAAATTATTTATTGTGGTATTTTGAAAACTATATTTGATCTTTTTTTTGCATATGATAATTTTCTTTGCCAAATATTTACATTAAATGACCACTGTATTATCAAAACATATGTATTTTAAAGATATGTACTTATCGACTACATGTACTTGAGACATTCCTGGCTGTGGAACATCACATCAGTGTTTAAAGTAGCTAAATTACTGTTTGCTTTTAAATCTAAGTGAATTATTTTTGGTTGAGGAGGTCTGTAATTGTGGTTTTAAGAACGTAGAATCTGTTTCCAGACTCTCTGATATGCCTGGACGTGTTGCTTTTACATAACACATGCTTTTTTTTTTGATGTTCATACTTTTCTGAATGATCACTAGTTATAGAAAATCTAAACACGTTTTTCCATGCACCTGTCAGTCTAATTTAAAGAAACACACTTCTAAATGTTTCTTCTGTTGCACTGTATTGATTTGTGTCTATACATTTCAGTTACAATACTCATTTGAATGCACTAAATCTCCAGTTCAGCACTTTCAACACAGTTTCATTCCTCTCTACATCTTTACAGATGGATTTGTTCATATATAATTGACCTCACTGTGCACATTTTTATTGACCAAATTTTTGTAACAGTATTTCTGAATAATTGAGTGGTCCTCTGAATCTGTTATGTTAAAACAATGAACTTCAAATAAGCATATATGTTATATAATATTTCATTTGCATATTTAAACATAACATTTTAGAATAGTTGCAATACAAAAATGTTTTCAATCCTAATGTACGTTAACAGGAAAAAGATTTTCAGCATACCAGGCATATATTTAAATCTAGATAAATAAATAGATAAAGATACATTTTAATGTGCTTTTCCACTGCATATTGTGGCACAGTTCGGTTTAATACGGCTTACTTTTGTGAGCTTTGCCACTTCATTATTTAGTATTTCTTAAAATTCCACCTTAGACGAAATTTTAAGCTAGATGTACCATTAATAAAACATGATGTACTGTATACACACTGCTAATCATGATTGGTCCGAGAGAATTGTCATTACTAGCGTCATTAGAGGCACAACAGAAAACATTAAACCCACCATATTTAAATAGTCTGCAGCTGTTAAAGCTGTATTGTTGACTTGTACGACTAAAACATTTTTAAAAGACATCTGAAATAGCAGCATCATGGTCAGTAAGAGATCTATAGTGTTTTTTACCTCATAAATTTTTTTGCTCTTAGTTTTGATTCTTTATTCGGTGGCCCTTATTCTCAATAAATTTCACTTTTACAATAAAAACAAAGCTTTTTTTCTAATGTGAATGTTCCCCTTTTGGTGTTTTTTGTTATTATGTTGTCCTCATTGTTCTGTCACTTCTCACCTCAGAGTGAAGAGAAGAACCGGCAGCTTCAGGAGCGTCTGGATGATGCCAAACAGAAGCTCCAGCAGACCCTACAGAGGGCCGAGACACTGCCCGAGATCGAGGCTCAGCTCGCCCAGAGGGTGGCGGCGCTCAACAAGGTGTGTTCAGATCTTCTTGTCTCTTTTTTGCTTTGAGAACAGGTCAGAACTATGTTAAAATACATTTTGATCTTGATCTGTTAATTTAGGCAGAGGAGCGGCATGGCAACTTTGAGGAGAGACTGAGACAGCTGGAGGCACAACTTGAGGAGAAGAACCAGGAGCTGCAGAGGGTGAATCATCATCATCATCACTTTATGTTTTTAAATTTTCCGGTAGTGAGGTATTTTCCATACACCTTTAGATGAGCTTAGTGAAAAATGAAAACATAAATAAATCTGTAATAATTCTTTCAATCATTTAAGTATCAAGTTGACATGAATGTTATTATTTTGAGTTCAAATTTTTTATGTATTAGTTTTTTATTGTTTATTTATTGATTATTATTCCTATATAAATGTTCATTTGTGACCCTGGAGCACAAAAACATTTAGATTCATACATCACTTAACATTTGGATAAATAAGCTTTCCTTTCCAAGCTTTCCAATTGAAAATTGCACTTAAATTTGTCCAAATGAAGTGTTTAGCAATGCACTTTTCTAATTTAAAATTGAGTTTTTATATAATTATGGAAGGAAATTTACAAAACATCTTCATGGAGCATGATCTTTAATTAATATCTTTGTATGTGTAACGATCATCAGCGATCTATCCTATGCAGATCTCTGGAGAACTACACATCTGCCACTACATGAACTGCAACTACCACTATGCCTTGCACCAATCAGCACATGCTACAGCTGACAATAATCCAGACACTCGCTCATTACACACAGCTGAAATTCTCACTTATTATCAGGACTATAAACACCGCGCACACGCACACACACACACACACATTGTTTGCCGCCTGTATCGACCTCTTTGCCTATGACCTTGACTATGCTTCTGGGTTACCCTTATGCTCCTGTTTGTAGTGGTGGGCAAAGCAAGGCTTCATAAAACACTGAAACAGTTGAAGAAAATGTGTCGAAGCTTAGAAATTTTTTGAAACCTATCTCTACAATGACACTTAGTGGTAGTTTTTTATGTATTGCTCTGGAACAGCTTCAGCAAAGAAACTGTTAAGCAAATTGAGATATTGAACCCCACGTTGTAAAGTTGAGGTTTCAAATGATTTAGTGAAGCGGTGAGAGTTTCTGACTTGCATTCCAAGATAATGGGTTCGAATTCAGGGTGATGCAGCTATAGATGTTTTAAATGTTCTTGTAACATGTTTTGTTTTAACATAGGTCTGACATCTGAACAAACACTTTGTGAATAAATATGTCTTGTTTTGGTCATATAAATTAACATTATTAAAATACATCGTCATAATTTCAGAATATTTCAGTCAGGATTTAGTCAGGCCATTTGCAGCACAGTAACTCTGAGCACTCGAACGGTCCACTAGACTACATGATATAAAGGTTTTTCTGACCCTGTCAGTCAAACGCAGATTCGCCAGGTCTTGAAACTCTTTTGAAATGATTGATGCTTTGACCTTTGACGTGACCTGGGTGTTTCGAATCACTTTAGTCACGTGACCTGGGTGGCCCGGATCATGATTTGGTGCTGTGTTTCGAAACACTTTCGCTTTGGGATCTCAACAGTGTTGAAACATCAGTTTCACTTCAGCCATCTTTGCCTGTGACCTTGACTATGCTTCTTGATTACCCTTATGTTCCTGTTTGTACCTGTTGACCACTGCCTGATGATTCGTAATAAAACTGCACATGGATCCTCATCTCATTGTCTAGCATCCACATTCACAATACAGTATGTTTTTTGGCATAAAATAAAATATATCATTTTGATTCACACAATGTATTTTTTATATTTGCCAAAAATGTACTCATACAACAAA
>CAIGQZ010032144.1:4201282-4268342 GCA_903798205.1 Danio tinwini
GGGTTATTTCTAATTAACAGGGTATTTGTTTAGAAATATGTGGTGATTTCATCCATTAGGAATCATTTAGATTGTTAAAACAGACAAATTTTATGTTGCCTGTAACTGTGGCTTTGACTGTTTTTACTTTAGATCTCTGCCAGGAAGTGCTTTAGAGCTGAGGTACTCTCAAGGAGGTGGGTCACTTCCTGCCGGCTCCACCACTCACCTAGAGCATTATGGAAACACCGGCACAGGTGGTGTGGTCAGACGGGCTCATCGTGGACGCTGGAGTGGTGCCAGGGAGGATGCAAGCAAAGTAAGAACATCGTTGAACCAAATTTGGTTTGTTTGTTTAAATTCAGCCCATGTGGATTGTTTGCGGCCAGTTGCCTTTGGTACAGGTCCAATAAAAAAAAAAATTCAGTGTCATTTATCTGGATAATGGGAAATAAATAAAGTAAGTTATGAACAAATTAAGCAAAAATAACATTCAATAAAAATAATAATAATTGAAAGCACTTGATTAATTAAACTGATTCAGATTCAAATACAGATTTCATTGTATCTTTCAAATAAAATTAAAAAATTTGTATGTTTAATTAAAGTAAATTGTATAATTTTTAAATAAAAAACAAAATCAATAATTTGACTTTATCTTTGTGGAATTCAGATAAATTAAACGTACCTTTACAATCCAAATAAATTAATGAACTCTCTGCCTTTAGATTTTGCTCATAGAACAGCAGCGCTGGTGACATTTTCTTGATTAGTGTTGTAAACAATTATAAAGTAAAAATCCAAAAAGAAAATCCCATTTGAACTAGAGCTGCACAATATATTGTTTTATCTTTTAACTTCATCAATTTCACTTTTATTTTTGCTCTCTTTTATTTATACACTTATAATTAGTTTATTTTGTTTTTATGTATTATTTGCTCCCCTACAAATTCATTGCAAACGATCTACTTGAATGAATTCCTTCTAAATAGAGCTATTGAAGCCACCTGGTGAAACTGTATTCATGTTGCAATACATATTGCAGAAAAATTAAATATTGCAATGTCAGATTTTTCCAATATTTTGCAGCTCTAGTCTGAACTATACTGAAGACCATGGGTGACCCTAATGACCTTATTCTTCACATACGAGCGGGAGCAACCATTGGAATTTTTTTTGGCTTAAGACTTAACCGGTCTCATTCATTTTCATTCATTTTTAGATGTTAACAACAGCTCGTTATGCTCCTTGATGTTGCAAACTGATATTTTAGTATTTTATTATGTATACATTATGTATAGTCATGAACACACTTGTTTGTAGAGCAAGTAGTTTAATCGTTTGGTAACACTTTATTTTGATGGTCCATTTGAGTATTAGTAGACTGTCTGTTTAATATCTGTTGATATGCTCCTTCAACAGACATTTAACTGACTATAAGAAACTTTGCAAGTACATGTCAACTTACACTAACCCTAACCCCAGCCTAACAGTAATGAGAAAAAGTTGGCATGTAGATGCAACGTAACTTAAATTCAACAAACAGACAATCAAAATAAAGTGTGACCGATTGTTTTCTGCCGTTTATTATTTCTAGTCATTTCTCTCATAGGCAACTGAATCAAAAGTTTTGAAACAATCACAAAAATTGCACTTCTGTAAAGCAGAATAATGTCAATATATACTGCAATCCTAATTGAAACCAGTGTTTGGTAAGTATAGTAATTTACTCTAGCTTTAAGTAGAGGTTTTCGCAGATTAAATGAACATATATCCTGCTTTTTTTTTTCTTTTGACATTTTAAAACTTAAAGGGCACCTATGATGAAAATCAACTTTTGTAAGCTGTTTGGACAGAATTGTGTGTAGGTATAGTGTGTCCACAGTCATATTGGAGTGATATAAACACAACAAGTCTCTTTTTTTAAATTTCCTGACGTTAAAAATAGGATCCAAATCCCAGTGATTTTAAGGCCCACAGCAACATGAGGTAGGAGTGCGGTTTTCTCTGTGCACCGAATTGATTGACAGGCACCATGTTTATATAATAACATGTATACACATGTCTACAGAACATTTCTGTGATTTTTGTTTTATACGTTTAAAAAGTTTTTAAGACAGAGCATGTTTGTAATAAAGACAGTAAAATTTCCATGTAATTCTTAACCTCTATAATCACCACAGCCGTATAGTGTAAGTAAACGCTAATATATACGTGTGTGTGTGTGTGTGTGTGTGTACTGCAAATGGCATTTGTGTGAGATTCATCATTTCAGAAAGGCTTGAATAAACCACCACAAATACATCAAATAAACATACTTGGTATTTTTGACTTATGAGCTGTATTTCAGCTTCATCCAAGTCTGTCTCTATCACTGACGGCTGTTTATCTGACATAATGCATAATGAGAAGCAGACACACGCATGGAAGGGTGGGCGGGGAGAAACAGCTCAATTTGGATTTAAAGCCACAGGCTATAAAAACAGCTACAATGTATTCAGACACCAAAACGGGCAGATTCTGGAGTCTATAATAAATGATCTGATTTTAAGCTAAAACTTTACAGGCACATGCTGAAGTCACCAAAGGCTTGTTTTACATCTTGCAAAAGAGGTAAAATAGGGGCCCATTAAAACGCCAAGCAATTGCCTAAACACAAGCTATGATGAAAACTTCACAAACACAAAAGTCAAATCTGTACAATCTTTTTATTCCTTGAGAAACATCACTAAATTGCAGAAGCATGAATTGAACAAAGGTAGAATTTGTTAAAGTTAATACAGAATGCCAAAAAAAATGGCCAGTTGATGAACATTTGAAGCAAAATCTAGCCAATTCTGATTCCTCTGATCTCTACATTTACTAAGAGATGAACAGAATGATTTTCATATGATATTTGAAGAAGTGATGTCTTACGTTGCTCTGCTTCAGTATGGTGATTGGGAAAGCGGAGCGCTGCTGGGCTCTGGTTTCGAGGGCGGTGTGGAGGATAGGTGTTCTGATGATGAAGAGGACCGCGAGACGCTCTTCGGCTCGGAGCTGCTCTCACCAAGCGGCCAGACAGATGTGCAGACCCTCGCTATCATGTTGCAGGAGCAGCTGGAGGCCATCAACAAAGAAATAAAGTGAGTTCACTGCAGACTGAGAGACCTTGAGGACGACTTGGAAAAACAAACTTTTATTTAATGTGGAAGACAGTTGAAATAAAGATGGCCTTGAATGAGAGGTTAATGGGAAAGAGCAGGAGGAAAGCTCACATGTCAGGATTTTGCCAAGTACGACATTTATGTTGATCCTGGAACATCATTTTTGTTGGAAAATGTAATACATACCTACAGTATTCCCTGGCCCTAAACCCTAAATCATTTCCAAAATCAGAGGGGAATAATAGTTGGATAACAATCATGTAGAAGTGCATAAACCTAACCGTAAGTCTGAACTTTACATAAACTGTAAGCGTATCCCTTAATTCTGATTGGCTGATTGGAATGTTGTTCCAGGACCAACATAGATGTTAATCCAGGAACATGTCCTACTCTGTGAAATCAGGTTAACGGGAAAGCTCAGTATGGAGGGTAACTTGTAGGAAACTGACTATGGAAACTGCTATTTTGGGAGCTGGTAATATTTTTTAATGTTTTTAAAAATACATACCTACCAAAACTGCATGTATTTGATCAAATAAAACATAAGAAGTGTAATTTTGCAGAAAATGACCACATATAAAATAACTATTTATTTAATACTAATAAATATTTATTTATTTATTTATTTATTTACATGGTCTTCACTTAATTTAAAGTAAAAAAATGTTTAGTATAATTTTAATTTATAATAAAAAAAATGTTCTTGTTTTTATATAAAAAATTATATAAATTTGTTTTTAATTGTAGATTTTATATTAATATTTATTTATTTCAGTGATGGAATTATCAGCAATTCTTTAGTTCTTGTATGGTGGTCAAGAAATATTTCTTATTTTTTTAAATATATTTGTGACAACTGTAATATGTCATAATAGAAAATTCTTAATAGAATAAATTTGAAATATGTAACATTTGTAAAAGTATTTAATGTCACTTTAGATCAGTTTAATCTGTTCTTGCATAAAAAGTAATGTTTAAAAAAAACTAATCTCAAACTGTTATGTTTCGTAGAGTAGAGTAGAGCTAGCACTAATTGTATTATAGATTTTTGGAAAATCATTTAAATAGCCAATAGGGCTGAACAATATATCGTTTGAGCAGCAATATCGCAATGTGTGTATATGCAATAGTCACATCACAGGATTAAATTATTTATTGATTAAAAGGATGTTAATAAATAAAAATATATTATATATTATATAATTCTAAATTATTTATTCAATGATGATAGGTTATTTTACATTTGATTGTTCAATTTCTATATTTGAATACTGTTAGACTCACCAGAAAACCATAAGGCGCTGTTTATTGATTTATTTTGGATTGCAATTTATTATAGTTTATGCAAATGCACTGCATAGAAATAGACTCAATCATCTCAGTCAGTCTAACTTAATAAAATCTTTCCAAATAAATCTTTCCAAATAATCATCCAGTGAAATTATATTCATATCACAATATATAACACAGCAAAACAAAATATCGCAATGTCAGATTTTTCCAATATCGCACAACCCTAATACCAGTCACCTTGCCTAAAATTGAATTTAGTTCATTTAGTTCATTTACATAATTTGGTTAATAATACAAAAAATTATTTTAGTTGTAGGTTTTAAATTGAAACTATGTTAATATTACAGCACTTTTCCTAACCAATTTTAGGATAAATTATACTGTATGCTCTAGTAGTAATATTCGAGAGCTTTTGAGTTTGTAGGCTTCTAAATGTTTTTCCATATATTTGTTATATCCCTAGGCATTCAAAATAAACATTTATTCGATAATTTTACTTTGCCATAGTTCCTTAGTTCCAGCAGATGCCCTTCCAGCCACAACCCAGTTCTGGGAAACACCCATACACTCTCACATTCACTCATACACTATGGCCACTTTTGTTTTACCCAATTCACCTACAGCAGGGGTCACCAATCTCGGTCCTGGAGGGCCGGTGTCCCTGCAGGGTTTAGCTCTAACTTGCCACAACACACCTGCCTGGATGTTTCAGGTATACCTAGTAAGACATTGATTAGCTTGTTCAGGTGTGCTTGATTAGGGTTAGAGCTAAAATCTGCAGGACACCGGCCCTCCAGGAACAAGTTTGGTGACCCCTGACCTACAGTATAGCTCATGTCTTTGGACTGTGGGGGAAACCAGAGCACCCAGAGGAAATCCATGTGAACACAGGGAGAACATGTAAACTCCGGACTCGAACCAGTAACCTTCCTGCTGTGAGGCGACAGTGCTAACTAACCACTGAACCACCATGCTGCCTTAAAATAAACAATGAAATGTAAATTCCTACTTAAGTACTGTACTGGGTTGCAGCTGGAAGAGCATCCGCTAGGTAAAACGTATGCCAGAGTAGTTGGCGGTTCATTCCGTTGTGGCTGAAGGAAAATGAATGAATGTAAATTCTATTTAAGTGGTCTTTGAAAAGGCTTCTTGATGCCTTTGTCTCACATTCCTTTTATGTTTTCTTCAGGCTGATTCAGGAAGAGAAGGAGAGCACAGAGCTTCGTGCTGAAGAAATCGAGAGCAGAGTCAGCAGTGTGGCTCTGGATGGGCCTCCCATTCCCCCGACCTCACTGGGACGGGACAGCACAGGACGGGGCTTCATCCCCCCATCCCTCACATCCTCCACCCTGGCCTCACCCTCTCCGCCCAGCTCCGGGCACTCCACACCCCGCCTGCCCCATTCCCCCGCACGTGAGACAGACAGACAGGCAAGAGCAAGCGTGTGCTGGGTCATTCACAAGCACTGCTGTTACACTCAAATATCAATGTGTAAAAAGCTGATGGTGTTCATCTTCTGCTCTTCAGAACAACAAAGAGGACGACAGGTCTCTGGCCCTACTGGACTCCACCCCTCCTCCCACCCCTCGTGCGCTACGATTGGACAGGATGACACACACTCACCCTGGTGCATTGCTGGATGACAGTCGCGAGTTTCGCAGGTGTGTTAATCAGCCCAGCCCATTATAAAGTACTGGTCAAACATTTGAGATCAGTACGATTTTTTTTTAAGTTGCCATTAAATTTAATTTTACACTTCTTATTTTTATGTTTATAGTAGTGTTTGTTATAAACAATGTATTTGTGCACTTCATTATTTAAGTAAAAAATATTTTGCCCTCATAAACTTTAATCATATACAATAACCTTCCCTTCTTCTCAAAATGATTTTGTTCACTTCCTGGTCACATGGATTTACTTTAGGCCAGGGATATAATTTGATGTCTCGTTTCTGTCCTGAATTTGTCCATTTCTCAATCTGCCTTCATTTTGTTAGCAATGACTATCTTTCAACAGTTCAATCAGTTCCAAAAGAATGAAATCATGCACCCCTCTACATTTTTATATTTATTTCAAGACTGTTTCAAGAGAATCAAAGTCACGATAATGGGGAAAAAAGCACAATCTTAACTTTGGTTTTATGGTGACTTTAATGTTAAGGCTGCATTTATTTGATAAAAAATACAGTAAAAATGGTCAAATATATATTTTTAAGTTTTCTTATTGATTGTGTTTTAAAAATTTACATTTCAGTTTAAAAGTCTTTCAAAGTTCATAATAAAAAACAGATTTTTCTGTTCTGTTTTGATAAAATAGTATTGGTACTGAATCATTAATAACTTATTTTATGATCAATTATCATAATTATTGGTGTTTTCCGGCTTCATTGAAACTGATGTTTTAACTTCTAGGAATCTTTGATTAAAATAAAGCTTTCACTTATTTTTTACCTTTGTTTAGAGTTAAAACTATTTTTGTTCCATTATATTATATTTCATTATTTAAAATTTTTTATTTTTATCACTATTTTGATTCCATTATATTTGTAATGAAGTGACGCTGACAACAAGGAGTAAGGATCCAAACGCAAGTCAGGCAAGCAACAGCCAACACAGGAGCAAACAGATGTATACAGACAATCCAGAGTAGTGGTCGATAAATACACAGTTGGTCAAAAAGCCCAGCGGCAGACAGGGATAAACAAAGGAAAACATGTTGTAATTGTCACAAACAAAATAACAAGCAACTTCTGTGGGTTTGTGTGCTGACTTTATAGTCCATGTAATCAGTTCATGAGCGGCTTCCACTGTGAGTGTTTGCAATCAGACAGGATTTAGGCCAGGTGTGTGAGTGGTGCATGACTGGATCTTGTAGTTCTTTTGCTGGCAGATTTGTAGTTCTCCAGCGATTTGCATGGGCTAGATCACTGTGACTGACAATATAATATTGTATTATCTTTTTATTATTTTATTTTATTCACTATTTTGCTTCCATTATATTATATTTAGTTATGTTTTGTTATTGTTTTGATTTTACTGAACTCATACCAATGATCAAGGATCACAGTGATCAGTTTGAGGATGTTTTACTTTCTAGAAATCTTAAAATAAAATAAAAATACTTTATTATTTTCTTTATTATTTATAACCTTGTTAAATTATAAATATCTCTTTTTCTTGCTCATTGCTAAATAAAGGTAAAGACACTTTTAAAGGTGCATTTGAATGGGTCTATATCACACTTTCCACACAAATTTGCAGCCCAAGAGTTTGCAAAACTGACAATAATAAATACATCAGATCACAGATCATCATATTAGAATGAATTTTGAAGAATTATGTTACACTGAAGTAATTCTGCTAAAACTTTACAGGAATCAATTAAACTATTGATTAACTACATTCAAAAAGCAAGTGTAGCAATGTACAATTATTTTAAACTGTAATAATATTTCACAATTTTACAGATTAAAATTTTTGACCAAATAAATGTAGCTTTGGTGAGCAGAATAGACTTATTAAAAAAAAATAATAAAAAAAAGACTTTGACTGATTGTGTACATCCTTGCACAGGACTATTTTGATCTTGCACTGTACAAAACGTCTTTCCCTTTATGCTTCAGTTGAAAAATTTTTGCACAAGTGACATGTCTCTGTGGATTGCAGCCTCTCAGCTGATGGCAGCAGTTCAAACAGCAGCCAGGACTCCCTCCACAAGGCCAGTAAAAAGAAAAGCATCAAGTCTTCCATTGGCCGACTTTTTGGAAAGAAGGACAAGGTCCGAATGGGTCAGCCTGGGCGCGAATCAACATCTCTGGGTGAGTCGAAATGAAATAGCACAACATGAAATTCAAGTGTTATTTAAAAATTATTCTGAAAAAGCCTTCACAAAGTTAGAAACATTTGTTAATGACACTGGATAAATTAAAGGGCTAAGTGACTTTTTTTGGGAAGTAAATCATTTCTTTTAATACATTTATATACAGTTGAAGTCAGAATTATTAATCGCACTGAATTATTAGCTCCCCTGTTTATTTTTTTTCTTAATTACTACATATTTTTTAAGACACTTCTATACAGCTTAAAGTGACATTTAAAGGCTTAACTAGGTTCATTAGGTTAACTAGGCAGGTTAGGGTAATTAGGAAAGTTATTGTATAATGATAGTTTGTTCAGTAGACTATCAGAAAAAAAGCTTAAAGGGGCTAATAATTTTGACCTTAAATTTATTTTTTTTTTTTATTAAAAACTGCTTTTATTCTAGCCAAAATAAAACAAATAAGACTTTCTTCAGAAGAAAAAATATTATCAGACATACTGTGAAAATTCCCTTGCTCTGTTAAACATCATTTGGAAATATTTAAAAATGAAAAAAACATTTAAAGGGGGCTAATAATTCAGATTTTAACTGTATGTCAAAGTCGTTGAACAAGACTTGCTACATGCTGGTTGATTGCTTATCAATGTAGCATTATTTGAATATATCCTTCGTGTTTTGAATGTTTAATATATTTTTGGAAGCATTATTTCTATAAATATGAAGTTCAGAAAAGCAAAATGTATTTGAAATAGATACTGTATCATTATCAATTTATTTACTGTCATCTACAACATCTAACAACAGTGTAAATCTGCAGAAAGTGCATTTTGGAAACATATACAAAGAGTTCAATTGTATTTAATTAAATGTTAAATAGTTTTTGAAGTAAAATAAGTTGTATATACATTTGATTTTAATATTAATATTTAACAATGCAGTTAAAGATGGATTTTCATTAGGCATTGATTATATTTTGTATACATTTTTTTTGTAACTGATTCCTTTAGTTTCTGGTAAACAGATTTCTGTAATAAAAGACTGAGTTGACTGTCATCACTCTTAACCTGTGTGTTACTCAGCCTCAACTCCTTCAGATGACCTGGGCACTGTGGATCCCCTTGGACTCACTAAGATGGCCGGTCCAGTGGACAAGGACCGGCGCAGCAAGAAGAAGTAATTTTACTCCTTCCTCCCCTCTCTTTCTGTATCCAAGTCTTCATATTGAATAAACACCTCTCTCTTTCTTTAGGCATGAGCTGCTAGAGGAAGCATGTCGACAGGGTCTGCCCTTTGCATCCTGGGATGGACCCACTGTTGTCTCCTGGCTGGAAGTATGACTCCATATCTGACCAGTCTAGCTTAAATTGTATCTTTTAATTGGATTGAATTGAATTGAATTAAATTAAAGAGCCCCTATTACACATTGAAAAGGGTCATATTTCGGTTTTATGGGTCTCTAACAACATAGTGATATGTATGCAAGGTCAAAAAACACGTTCATGGTCTTATAATATGCATTTATTTTTACCTAATTATCCCAGCGACTCCCTTATGAATCGTTCAGCGATTCATTTGTTCCCAAACCCCTGCTTAGCGCGAAGCTAATCTGCACTGATTGGACCGATGACAGCCTGTTGCCATTGGTCGACAGCGTTCAGCGCGAGACAGTAATATGGCCAGCGTAGTTTATCAAGCCCGCAGCCGCGGGTCGCCAACATTGGATCGCAGCGGACGCTCAAAACATGCTTCAGAGTAAACTTACTAACACCACAGTAAACAGTACCCGCTTCTCAACAGTGTTATTTAGACACCTCAGTGCCGAAAGCAGTGCAGTTAAACACTAGCATATGTATGACATACATTCAGTTTTAATCCACACAGCAGCAAAGCTAAACTATTCTGAACCTTGACCGCTGCACGTGTGCAGGATCAGCTAACGGTGGCCATAGCAACGACAAACGGCAGTGGAACGAGCTCACGAAAGCATTTAAATCTGTAAACAAAGCAGCACGTGTCGCGTTTACAACGTGGCATTAGACGCGATATGAGAATATAAAGAGTTAACCAGATACAGTACACGCGGTTACTAGTAACAAAACATGTAGATCATTTCTATTTGGAATTATTGCTGTGGCACCTCGTCCGTGAACAGCTATATGTTCTAAGTGCTTACCTGTATTCTGCTTTTCTAAACGATCACATCCCCAGCCGGGAGGTTGTAGCATCCTCTGTCCTCTGACAAGCTATCTCTGCGGGCTTCCGCTCTCCATTCGCACGCCTTTTCAGTGCTGCTCAACAGCCCGAAGCCCAGCGTTCAGCAGCCTACCGGTGTACCTATTTTTTTGTCCTTATTTTGCCTGCACCCCTGATGTCAGGCAGAAACTAATGCATGAGCTGTGTAGTGATAGATCATCCATTGTAAACGTGCAGATTTCTGAACGACTCCTTTCCCTCACACTTTCAACAATATCCAGGTAAACACAGCGTCTTCATGAGCGTCTTGCTGCTGTGTTAGTGGGCGGGACCGCAGGTTTGAATTTTGCCGGGGTCTGCGCGCGCAACCATTATGTTTCGCGATGACGTCACGCCGAAACGGCTGAAGACTCGTTATGAAGACGATTCATTTAAACCACTATGAGTCGACTCTTTTATAAAGGTATCAATAGTTTTAAAAACTGTCCACTTTCAGATTTAAGCTTTAGCTGGATATTTCACTTCACTAAGAGCTGTGATACACACTACATGGAAGGTCAATTTCAAAAACCCATAATAGGGGCTCTTAAATTAAATTAAATTAAATTTAATTAAATTTAATTTAATTTAATTAACCATTTTTGTTCCATTATGTTATATCAATTATATTATATTTTATGTTTTAAATTTTAATTTTATTCACAATTTTTATTTCATAATATTATATTAATTTGTGTTTTATTATTTTATTTAACTTTATTTTATACACTATTTTTATTCCATTATATTATATATTATGCTTTATAATTTTATTTTATTCACACATTTTTTCATTATATTTTTATGTTTTATTATTTTTATGATTCTTTTGATTCTATTGAACTGTACAGCAATTCGGTGAACATCTGTCATTCCTCAAAAAATGCTTTATAAATGAACGTTGATAAGTTGCATTGAATCTAATTAATATTTAAGTAAAATTTCCCACTGTCTGCTTCTGTTCTGTGTTACTTTTATGTGCTATATGAGACTTATTGCTAACACTTTAAAATAATGGTGCATTTGTTAATGTTTATTTACTAACATTAACTATTAATAATCTTGTAAAGCATGGGCCATTATTTTGGACCATTATTTTAAAGTGTTACCGTTACCGACTTATTTTGTTAGTTTTGTGCGTTTCTAAACATCTGCCCTCTCTGTTTGTCAGCTGTGGGTGGGCATGCCAGCGTGGTACGTAGCAGCATGTCGCGCAAACGTGAAGAGCGGAGCTATCATGGCAAACCTGTCCGACACAGAGATCCAGAGAGAGATTGGCATCAGTAACCCTCTGCACCGCCTCAAACTGAGACTGGCCATTCAAGAGATGGTGTCCCTGACCAGCCCCTCAGCCCCGGCCAGCACACGCTCCGTACGCTCTCATGCACTCACATAGGCTTTAATACGGTGACAAATTTTTATCATTATACAGTGTGCTCTAAAAGTCTGAGACCACAAATGAAAATGGTTTTGTTTTTCAGTGTATTTAATTTGATACAGTATATTCATAACAAACAAGATTATCAGCAAAAACAGGCTGAATTTAAAGTTAAAAAGTTTGGGATCTGGATTTTTATTGTTTTATGAAAAGTCATAAAAACAGTAGTTAAATAAATTGTAGCTAGTTTAAAATAGCTGTTTTCCATAATATATACGCTCACCGGCCACTTTATTAGATACACCTTACTAGTACCGGGTTGGACCCCCTTTTGTCTTCAGAACTGCCTTAATCCTTTATGGCATAGATTCAACAAGATACTAGAAATATTCCTCAGAGATTTTTGTCCATATTGACATGATTGCATCACGCAGTTGCTGCAGATTTGTCGGCTGCACATCCATGATGCGAATCTACCGTTCCACCATATCCCAAAGGTGCTCGATTGGGTTGAGTTCTGGTGACTGTGGAGGCCATTTAAGTACAGTGAACTCATTGTCATGTTCAAGAAATCAGTCTGAGATGATTCACGCTTTATGACATGGCACGTTATCCTGCTGGAAGTAGTTATCAGAAGATGGGTACACTGTGGTCATAAGGGGTCATGGTCAGCATCAATACTCAGGTAGGCTGTGGCGTAACATGATGCTCAGTTGGTACTGATAAGCATAAAGTGTGCCAAGAAAATATCCTCTATACCATTACACCAGCACCACCAGCCTGAACCGTTGATACAAGGCAGGATGGATTCATGCTTTCATCTTTTTGACGCCAAATTCTGACCCATCTAAATGTTGCAGCAGAAATCAAGATGATTTCCTCAATTTCCTATTCTTACCTGACAGGAGTAACACCTGGTGTGGTCTTCTGCTGCTGTAGCCCATCCACCTCAAGGTTGGAAGTGTTGTGCATTCAGAGATGCTCTTCTGCATAGCTCGCTTGTAATGAGTGATTATTTGAGTTACTGTTGCCTTTCTATCAGCTCAAACCAGTCTAGCCACAGAACTGCTGCTCACTGGATATTTTCTCTTTTTCAGACCATTCTCTGTAAACCCTAGAGATGGTTGTGCGTGAAAATCCCAGTAGATCAACAGTTTCTGAAATACTCAGACCAGCCCGTCTGGCTGGACCATGCCACATTCAAAGTCACTTAAATCACCTTTCTTCCCCATTCTGATGCTCGGTTAGAACTGCAGCAGATTGTCTTGACCATGTCTACATGCCTAAATGCATTGAGTTGCTGCCATGTGATTGGCTGACTAGAAATTTGCATTAACGAGCAATTGGACCTAATAAAGTG
This sequence comes from Danio tinwini, assembly GCA_903798205.1. Classification (NCBI taxonomy): domain Eukaryota; kingdom Metazoa; phylum Chordata; class Actinopteri; order Cypriniformes; family Danionidae; genus Danio; species Danio tinwini. The sequence goes on from CAIGQZ010032144.1 coordinate 4,214,490, forward strand.
GCCGGTGAGTGCATATCATACTTGTGTATATTCATGTGAAAGCTTGTTCGAGAAGCTTAGTCATTTCTCCAGTATTCAGTGGCACCAAAATATGCCAATTTTTGTGGTCAGAAAATATATATTTTTTATATTAATAAACGACCTGTTGTGCTGCTAAATATTTTTGTGAATCATTTTTTTCAAATTTTCTTTGATGAATTACACTAGTTACATTTTAATCATTAAAATGATTATAGAAAATATTTATTGTTTTCAGTTTGATGGATTTTGAACATTAATTTCCTTCAGAAAGTTTCATCCACTGACCCCAAACCTTTGAACAGTAATGTAAATGTCAGAATGTTCTGATCTGTGTTCAAGTTGTCTAGAATGATTTGAGAATCATATGATTATTTTGTTGTGCTTATTAAAATAGCATAAAAGTCCTAATTTACAGCAGAGTTGGCCACATACAAAGATTCAGGAGCGACAGACGCTTAAATATGTAATTATCATTCCATGTTTGTACAAAACAGGACTTGCACCTGAATTATGATAATTGACACTATAGCATTAGCGTAGCATAGCATAGATTGGTAACCATAGCAACATTCTAGAGTTATGCGCTTTTCACATTGACCAAAGTAATATTACAGAAACCAATTAATTTTGGTTTGTGATTTTAACTAATCCACTTATGAATGAGGTGCTTCACAGAGTGCCAACTTGAAATGTTGCCATGTCCTCTAATTTTAAGAAATGCTCATTTTTGGGATTAAAGGATGTGGTTAATGGGGTTAATAAAGTAGGCAGGTCTAGAACATGGTATGTGGATTATTTCCAAGATAAACATATTGGCGGTTTGCTTTTGTTTTGTTTTGTCTTCTAGCAAGATCTAGCAACACTAATGAGCCCAGACTTACATTATTCCTTATCATTTCCTGTCTTTTAGAAGAGAGACACGGCTCTGATATATGTTTAAATATGCTATTAATAACTAGTTGTTTTGTAAATGTGGTTGCCACTACCCTATTTTTCAGAGGGAGTTATATTGTTTGTTAAAATACTGAACGGTGTGTCTTTTAAACAGAATTAAATATGTGACCTGTGAAATTTTTAGTGTGATCTTAATTAATAATGTTAAATTGATCTTAACATTTTCACCTCACTCAGGAATATTAGAAATTTTCTAATGATCAATAACCCTAATATCTGTATTGTGTGTGTTTATGTTGTGTTATTTACTTGTCTTACACAGTCCACCAGTAACGTGTGGATGACCCACGCTGAGATGGAGTCCCTGACTGCAGCAACCAAACCAGTTAGTAACCACCTTTTTTTGTATTTTGGCAGTACTTGTTAATGTTGCTTTGGTTTATACTGTTACTTGTTACTGTTACTGTAAACTTTATTTTCCCCTTTTGCAGTGATTTGTTCTGCAGCATACTAGATTTACAACACATATATCATACCACACACTTAAGACAAACATTAAACAACATTAATATCAGAATCAGAATCAGTTTTATTTTATATTTAATAGTACTAAAAACAACAACTACCTCTTCCCATTATAATCCAGCAAATCAATCACACCACGGACAAATGAAAATTGAAGTCTGTTGGTCCTTGCCAAAGGGACCCTATTCTGAGATCCAGAGGGAAGGATTTGAAATTAATCAAAAAGAGGATGGGATATATCAGATGTAATCTGATGGGTTTTCTTTAACACCTGGATTTCATACAAATAGGATAACCTCTGCACTTTTACCCCTAATACTGTACTGCAGGTATTTAAAACCTTAGACAGTGAATTCTTATGTTTTACTTTTAAAATGAAATGAAAAGGATTAAATATAGGCCTTATAAAATGCCACCCTATCAATAGTCCTATCAATATTAAACTTTGCTAATTTTCACAGGAAATAACATCTTTGTTGGCTGTCCTACATATCTTTCAGTAATAAGGCTTAATTTGTGCTGGAACACACCTCATTTCACCGATCCCCCTCCTCAGCTGGCCTCCTCCCCCATCCGCTGTTCACTTTCACTTTCTTCCGCGAATCCCCAATCCTCTTCACCTTCGTCCGCAACACCCCGGCCCGTTCTTTTTCGTCCGCGACACCCCTCGGAAAAACTTATGGTAAAACTTACTTAATTTTGGCATATTGTTTCTTAAAACAAAACTATATTTTTTGCTTGTTTAGAAAAAGCTTTTTAATTTTAGAATTTTTAGGTATTTGAGCTAGTAAAATCTAAGTAAGAAAGACATTTTTTGCAGTACAGAAGCCACATGTATCAATTTAGTATTTCCTGTAGACCATAGATCTCAAACTCAATTCCTGGAGGGCTGAATCTCTGCAGTTTTGTTCCAACTCTAATCAAACATAGCTAAACCAATAATCAAGGTGTTCAAGACTACTAGACTACTAGTAGACTAGACTATTATTAAGCAGGCGTGATTTGGAGGTGGTTGGAGCTAAAACGCTGCAAACTATTTTGTGTTTAATAGACATCTAATAGATATCTAAACATAGACAGCTTGGCTAAAACAAGGCTAAACTTGGGCTGTCAGTGAAAATCTAATAGACATCTAAAAATAGCCCAAAACTAGACTAGTAGTCAAGTAGACAGATAAGACAGACTTTATATGTGTAGTCATTCATTTTTGTTTATTTGATGACTTGTCTAATTTTAGCCTATTCTTAGATGTTTATTAGATTTTCACTGACAGCCCAAATGTAACCTTGTTTTAGCCAAGACAGCTATGATTAGATGTCTATTAGCCATCTGTTAGACATCTTTTAAAAGCAAAAAAATGCTTGCTGGGAATCTGCAGAGCTGTGGCCCTCCAGGAATTGAGTTTGAGACCGCTGCTGTATACTTTATGTTTACTTAACTTAAGTGCCAATAGGCATTGACTTGGATTTTATAAATGACAAAGCACCAGTAGCAAATAAAAACATAACAAAAAAAGAAATGGGGAGGAAATTATTATTATAATAATTATTATCATACTTTTTGGGTGAGCTATCTCTTTAAAAAAAATAGAATTGTTATAAAAAACCTTGTCCTACAAACACCTCCAAGGGATTTTTTTCTGTAATACTGTGTTCATTTAGTTTTGTACTAACTAGGACATGTTTTTTTATTTTTTTTTTGAGTGAATTTCGTATAGCTACAAATAGAGCCCAGGCTTGTGGGATGGTAAAGTGCTCTGCCCCCTAGTGGACAGGATGCAAGGCATCATGAGGAGAGAGTGGAGTGCTCATGTGTTGATGCGTCTCTCTCTTTCTTTCTCCCCTTCTGTGTGTCCGGCTAGGCTGTATCGTTGAACATCCTCAACTTTCCCTCTTTTTTCTGTTTCAGTGTGAACTGCTTCCGACTAATGACCCGGTCACTAACAAACTGTTCCTCCCTTTGTACCTCTTCTTCCTGCTTTTCTCCCTCTTCGCTCTCTTCTTTCCTCTTTCTGTCCATCGGTGTGTCTATCCTGCCGTCCCTCTGCTGCGCTCCTTATCTCCTCTTCCTCACCTCTCTGCTATCATGCTGTCACCTCCACGTACAAGGAGCTGAAAGAGATTAGCTGGGATCAGGTGAGTAACGTCAATATGTCCATTAAACACTTTTTGTAGCTGATTGATCAGATAATTCTGATTCAGTTATGTTAAATTAGACTGCATATCAAGTGTGTGTGTGTGTGTGTGTGTGAGTGTGTGTGTGTGTGTGTGTGTGTGTGTGTGTGTGTGCGTGTGCGTGTGCGTGTGCGTGTGCGTGTGCGTGTGTGTGTGTTGCAATCACATAGTATTACAAAACTGATGGTTTCTTTTTTTCCCCCCTGTTGGGCTTGAGATAAATAATTGTACATTTCTGATGCACTGAAATGTCTGATTTAAAATTGTTAGTATCTTAAATGCTTATTTAATAAATACAGTGCTCAGCATAATTAAAATTAAAGTACACCCCATTTTGAAAATGAATATTTTTTATTTATTTCTTAGTGATAATAGATAATATATTTTGGTGCGTTTGGTTTATTAAACAGTTACATTATTTTTAAAAGAATTTTTAAGTCACTAAACAGGTTTAGAAATAAAAAGATAATACATTTAAATTCAAGCAAAATACTGCAAAAACAATTACTAACTACTGAATTTAAACTACATTTTAGATATATTTTTTTGTTTCTCTCGATTTTTCCTCCCTTTTAATTTTTTTTTTATATTTTCCCCTGACATACATTTGGGCTACTAATTTTTGGACCATTATTGAAAGTTATTTTGTTAGATTAGCTCCAGATTTGGCTTTAGTACTGATTAAACTAATGCATATGCACAAATATAATATTGTATAGCTTCCTATAGAAAGTATAAATTTAAAATGTTTAGATTTTTGAGGGGTGTACTCATATGCTGTGCACTATAACTGCAATGCTATGTAAAAAAAAAAACTGTTAAAAATAATAATAATAAATGTTTAAAATAAAATAGAGTTGTACATTTTAAGCAATATTTTTATTGTTTAATATATTTACATATTTTTTTACATTTTTTCATTAAATATAGAGAAAATAATGAATTAATGTTTAAAATGTGAATTTGTAAACAATACATTTATATTAGTTTGTTTTTTAAATTGTATGATTATTGATTATTAAATATACACAGATTTTTATATTTTTGGTTTTTGTTTTATTTTTTATTAGTTGTATGTATATTTTGTTTTATTTTTTGCCTTTTGTTATTTTTATTCGCTTTTAATATTTCTATTGTATCTTTAGTTTAAGCTATTTTATTACTTACACTTAAACTTTTTCAGTTTTCAAATTTAAACTTGTCAATGAAATTTGAATATAATCTTTATATATATACATATTTTCAGCTGTAGTTCAAGTTCTTAAAATGAGTTTTAGTCATTTTAGCTTCTCAAATAAACAGCACTATTTACTTTAGGAATAAAAAAATTATGTGAAAGATCAACAAATATGAGACAGTTGTATATACAGTATACAGTATACAGTTCTGATCCAGGCAAGTGACAGTTTTATAAATTGTATTAAAACTAACCTCACACTGTAACATTTTTATTTTGTTGAATTAAATTAGCTTTGCTAGCCATCTCAACTTACATCAATCAAACTGACAAAAATATTAAGTTAAACTTTGTACAACTTAGAAAATGTAGTTGAAACCTAATTAACTTATTTAAATAATTTACAGCAACATAGAAATATTTCGTCACCTTAGAATTATAAGGTTCTATCTGACATTATAGTCAAAATAAGTTATTTACATATTCTTATTAAATGACAACTTATTTACATTATGTGATGTTTTTTATAAGTTGTTTACATTTTAAAGCTTTTTATTAAAAAACAAAACAAAAAAGGTTTTATCTACAAAGTTGAACTTGGCTCTAAAAGGTTCTTCCTGTGAGCCAATCAGCATTTCAAATGCATGCACGAGAGCCAATTAGGGTCAGCTTTCTTTGTCACTCCACCTGACTGCTCCATTAACAGCAGGAAAGACCAGAAAGAAACACAAAATCAGAGTAGACTATATAATGAAGCAACACAAAATTAAGACTGAACCTGAAACGGAAAAGATACTTAATGTGATGATTTTAGAAGCATTTTTTGACATTGAGATGAAATGTTACAATTTACATTGTTGAAAAAGAAATTATATTAAAGGTAAAATATATTTTTATTTGTGTATATATAGTCAGTGAAACATTTTTTAAGTGTTTTATTAAGTGTTTATTAAACTTTGTTAAACAACCCATTTGCTCTTTGTATGTTTTCTCAATACCTAATTTAATTCATGAGGCATATAATTCATCAAATATATTTTAATAATTCATATAAAGAATATAATTAAATAAATATTACCATATTAATTACATAAAATTAACACCTGTACTGGCCAAAATATTCAGCACAGCCTTGTATGCTTAACTTGAACAAGAAAAAAATATTCATTCTAAAACATTAAATAAACATTATAGAAAACAAAAACAAACTTTCTCAAACATCAACATATTGTTACAACACCAATTTTTATTTATTTATTATTAAATTAATAAGCAGACTGATTGTACTTCTTGAAAAGTAATGCTTCAAAAAATGATCTGCCAGATAAAACCTTATATTTTCAAGCAAAACTGACTTTTTAGATTTAGAAGAGTCTATCTGCATTTGCCCCGTTTTTGTACCCCAATTTGCAAATTTAAGAGAATTTTGACACATTTAGAGTACATGTAGGGTCTCTGTCATGTTAATGTATGAAGAGAACTGTTACACACATATTGTTTGCTATGAAATGCAAAAACTTTGAAGCTCAATATCTCAATATCAATATCATTTAGAACACAGATAGAACCTTATAATTCCAAGGTGACAGATTTATTGTCTTGACTTTTTGTCATTACATTTTTTTAGTAATGTCTTAACTTAGTAAAGACCTGAAATTAGATTTTTGCTTGCATACGTTTCACATTACAGTGAACAAACTTAAATACAGATGTAAAAAGATGATTTTGCCTTTCTTCCATGTTAGATCTTGGCCTATGGAGACATGAACCACGAGTGGGTGGGCAATGATTGGCTGCCCAGTCTGGGTTTGCCCCAGTACAGAAGCTACTTTATGGAGTCTCTTGTGGATGCCCGTATGCTGGACCATCTGACCAAGAAAGAGCTGCGTGGCCAGCTGAAAATGGTGGACAGTTTCCACAGGTAATGTCTGTTTTTCTCTCCCTATCAGTTAAATGCTGCCGCATGCTTCATTACTCCCTCTCTTCATCAGTCTTAATCTCATGCTCACCTGATGCCCATCAATTACTCTCAGGGTGCAGGTGTGTGTTTTTGGGTCTTTGCTAATCTCCACTTTGCCTGGGGTCAGTTTTTTTAACACTTTTTTTCAGGGGTGGAGGGCTCTAATGAATTTAGATAGCCCTATGACCTCTTTCTTTATCTGTGTGCTCTTTTGACCTGCAGGGTGAGCATGCATTATGGCATCATGTGCCTGAAGCGCCTCAATTATGACCGCAAGGAGCTGGAGAGGAGGAGAGATGAGAGCCAGCACCAGAATAAAGGTTTTTAGCTTACTTTTCTTACTTGATTTGTTTGTTTGCTAACAAATATGCCTAAATTTAAGTAGTTCTAAGGAGTCCTTTTCAGAGGCTTTATCTGAGCTGCATATTAGGCCCGTAGCCAGCTTGGTGAAAGGGGTGGTTCTTTTTCTGAAAAAGTGGAACATTTTAAACACATTTTTTTAACTGAATTAGCTTGTTGCATGATTATCATAACCACACTTTTTGATGTACTAAAAATATTTCTTAAATATTTAGAATAAAGAAAAATGAGAAATATTTATTTTTTAAATTCAAATTTATTACACCATATATATAATTAGAAAAAAGTTTTAAATTAAAAATATTTTCTCTATTTAAAAACAATACAGTAGTGAAAGATGACTTTGCTTATGTCAGACGTTTTCTTGCACAGCTGGATGTTGGACTAATGAAAAATATTTGTTTGCCTTGGCCAAAACTGACACACCAGGGTTCTGCTTGGTCTTAAAGTCTTTTTTGATGGGTTATTTTTACTTTTTATGATGGCATAGCAGTCAAAATAGGACAAATGAGCTCATGTATAGGACAAATTCTGGACCTTTATCAGTAAACGCTGGGTTTTGCGAACCACCTGAACCCCACCGTCTATAGGCCTGATATGATTCAGTTATTGCCCAGATTGCAAACAAATTTTTCTTGCTCTGTGTTTTTGTTTTGCTGTCCATTTTATAATATATAATTATTTTTAATCAGAAGGTACATTTAGTGGATGTCTACACTTGTTCAGTGCTTTTGGTTCTGGACCATAATAATATAAAGAAAATATTACATTTCTGGTTTATTTATTGTAATGTTGATTTTTTTTTACCAAACATTAAAATCCAAAAACTGCACGAATTAAGCAAACAAAACCTGTCAAAATATGATTACACCTTCATTTGGGATGTCAAAAAATAATTTTTGATATAAGTATTTTTTACAGAATAATCAATATCTCAAGTCATTATGCTTGATTTATAAATTTTTGGTATTTGTATTACTGCAGGATAAAGTAATTTTTGCAACAAGACCCATAACATTATACCTTAACATAACTTTTAACTCTATTACAGTTTGTAAATATTAATTAAATAAGATTTATTTTTACACTACCGTTTTGTTTTCAAAAGAAATTAGTACAGCAAGGAGACATAAAGTTATTCAGCAATGACATTTAGTTATGTTATAAAAAATTACTGTCATTTCGAAGTTTTATTTATCAGAGAATCTTGTAAAATTACCTTAGTTCATAGAGTATTTGGTCCCTCTCTAAATAAGGGCAAACAGGTTGGTAAAAAGTAAAGCTGCTGTTAATGGAGTTGCTCAATGATCCTTTTCTGAGATTTTGAAAGGTTCAATGTATTATATTTCAGCTGATTTCCTCTAAGGCTGTGACTGAAATCAGATGTTGTTTTGTGTTTCTCCTCAGAACAGCAGGTGTTCATCATCAGTGAACTGGAATAGTGAACATTTATTTAATTATTTCAAATAATCTTTCGGGCAGCATGATGGCACAGTGGTTAGCACTGTCGCCTCACAGCAGGAGTCGCTGGTTCGAGTCCCGGCTGGGTCAGTTGGCATTTCTGTGTGGAGTTTGCATGTTTTCCTCATGTTTGCTTGGGTTTCCTCTGGGTGCTCCGGTTTCCCCCACAGTCCAAAGACATGCCATATAGGTTAATTGAATAAACTAAATTGGCCATAGTGTGCGAGTGTGAGAGTGTATGGGTGTTTCCCAGTACTGGGTTGCAGCTGGAAGGGCATCCGCTGCATAAAACATATGCTGGACAAGTTGGTGGTTCATTCTGCTGTGGCAACTACTGATAAATAAACAGAACAAAATTTTTTGCTTTTAAAAGATGTCTAATGGATGTCTAATAGACGTCTAAACATACAGTAGTCATCTTGGCCAAAACAAGGCTAAATTTGGGCTGTCAGTGAAAATCTAATAGACGTCTAAAAATAGGCCAAAACTAGACTAGTCATCAAATAAACAGAATGGCTGTTCATCAAATGATCAAATGATCAGAATGAATGACTACACATATAAAGTCTGTCTAATCTGTCTACTTGATGACTAGTCTAGTTTTGGCCTATTCTTAGATGTCTGTTAGATTTTTACTGACTGCCCAAGTTTAGCCTGGTTTTAGCCAAGCTGTCTAAGATAAGATGTCTATTAGTTGTCTATTAAACATTAAATTGTTTGCTGAGAAGGGACTAAATCGAAGGAAAATGAATGAACAAATGAATGAATGAATATAATATTTCACATTGTTACCATTATTATTTTATTCATTTTGATCAGATAAATGCAGCTTTGTTAACTGTAAGAGATTTAAGCGCACAACACAATCATTTCAAACATACTGCTTTTTAATTCTTTACTAAATGACACGCTGATCGAGCAACTACATTTTGCAGCCTGGATTAAACCAATCCACCAGCTAGACCAGCACTCAACCAACATAAACCAGACCATGTTGCTCTAAGCTGGCCTAGCAGGAATTTCAGGATATTTTCCCAAGTCCTCTTTAGGTTTTATCATGTTAATCTTTTGGCTTTGCATCATCAATCAAATCATAGAGCAGAACAGTCTGATAAACACAACGCACAAAAGGGAAAAGGCAACAACAGTCACCCGTGGAATGTACAGTTCATCAAAACATCAGACAGTGAATGAGAAAATGGCAGAGAAAGAGGAAGGGTGTTTACAAAGAGTGCGTTTGTTAGTAATAACATACATTACCAGCAGTGACGTCTGGAAAGCGTTGAGCGGCCCAGCCTTCCATTATAAGCAGCATTCAGTGGCACAATGCACAGATCGCACTATTAATCTGCCAGTTGTTTTAAAGGTGCAGTCGCCGCCTCATTCACTACCTTGATTAGAAACAGATGCCATCGCTGATATAGAAGTTATTCATCGCATAGCAACACAGATGCCTTTATGCCATTTGAGACTATATTAAGCTTGAGTGAATGGCTTTTGCATGCACACATTTCTCCATGCAATACTTACAGTAAGCATGTAAAGGGGATTTTAGAAAGCACAGATCCTTTAATAAAGCTGTTAAATGGAGTTTTAAGACAGTATAAAATTTCATTTTTCATATATATGCTATTATATTATGATACCTGAGTTAGGGTGTGTCTTTAGAAACAATTGATTTAGTATTTTTTATAATTATAATTTAGAATTAAATAACTTAAGACTTTTTATTTGCCATTTATGTATTTTTTTATAAATGCATTCCTAAATACAAAGCATGAAAATGCTCTAAAACAATCAATAACCTGCTATTTTAGGTATTCTTTCTAACTAAAGATATAATAATAAACTGTGGCTACCAATTGTCATGTGAAATGATGCTGACAACAGGGGTGCAGACCCAAACGCAGGTTTATTGCCAACGGTCAGGCAAGCAACGATCACAATCAGGAGCAAACAGATGTATGAAGACAAATCCAGAGTTGTGGTCATAAAACAGGCAGGTGGTCAAAAAGGCAGGAAGCAGACAACATAAACAAACAAGGTAATGGTCAAAACAGGGCAAGAGAAGGCAAGGAAAACGTGTTGTAATGTTCACACAGTAACAAGACTCAGCCATGAGGATGTCAGAGTGAGCTGTATATATTTGAGTGTAATCAGCCCATGAGGAGCTTCAGCTAATCAATAGGAAACTGGAACAGGTGTGAGTGTGTGGTGCATGACTAGAGGTTGTTGTCTATATACCTGCGGATTTGTGATCCGTGAGTTTACCAGCAATCTGTAAGGATCTAATCCTTACAGATCACTGGTGATTGACACCAAGACAGTCTTTTCCTCCACATTAGACCCAGTGTTAGCTTTGGTCTTGTTTATATATCAATATAGCAATATTCAAGTTTTGAATCATGTCTGTTCATGTTTTTTTAACTTAATTTTTTGCAGCATTTGGGATCTTAACGTCTTAAAAACACTACATTAAATAAAACTAAACTTAGTTCATCAGTTTTGTTTCAATAAATCAGCAATACTGCATTTATATCACTATTTGACATGAATGCACAAGTGTGTAGAGAGACTACTATACTTCATTCTGCCCCAGGGAAAAATAGCAATGTTTACAGTTTAACAGATGAACCCAAATCTCTGTCACTAATTGGATAACAATACTTTATAACTAGTAAAGGAGGAATGTTGAGTTGCTTTGTTGCAGTTATTAGGTAATTGTATTATGTAGAGTATTATTAATGAGAGAGAGAGAGAGAGAGAGAGAGAGAGAGAGAGAAAGAAAGAAAGAAAGAAAGAAAGAAAGAAAGAAAGAAAGAAAGAAAGAAAGAAAGAAAGAAAGAAAGAAAGAAAGAAAGAAAGAAAGAAAAAGAAAGAGATTGACTGAGCAAGTCTGTTAACCTTTTTCTGCCTTCATTTTCTTGTCAGTCTCAGCTCTGGTCAGCTGGTCAGTGCACTGGCTTTATTAAAAGTACAAATAAAGACCTTGTTTACTGCTAAAATATTTAAAATATATTACATAAATATGTCTTATGATAGATAGATAGATAGATAGATAGATAGATAGATAGATAGATAGATAGATAGATAGATAGATAGATAGATAGATAGATAGATAGATAGATAGATAGATAGATAGATAGATAGATAGATATACAGACATAGATTTACATTCTAAATGTCTATTGAGATATTAAAATTAAGCTTTGAATGTCTGTCGTCATATTTTATAAAACCATTACTCTAAAAAATACCATGGTTTTAGAAATACAGCCTGCAAATGTGAAAAGTTGCCCGTGGAGGCCCACGCCTCACTTTCATTTTCACTTTCACAAGCAGAAGAGAAAGGTTTTTTTCACAACACTGAAAATGTTGTTTTGATAGACATATCTGATGTGAAGATGTTTATGATATCAGACAGTTATGCTTTTGTTAGCAGGAAGTTGCTAGGCAACTGAGGCACACATATTCAAGGTCACAGGGAAAAGTAGCAGAGACTAAAATGCATGCAGTCATTTTAACTGCTATGGTAATTAAAGGTAGAAATACTCATAGCTCTTTTATTTGGAGCCAGTTCAGTCTTAAAAATAATACATTTACAAAATAAAGTTCATACATGCAAAGCACAATTTACATTCACAAAATCTAATTTGTAAATTTAAAACACAATTTATAAATACAACACACAATTTGTGAATTCACAAGTACAAATATTTTAATATTTTTGCCAAATTAATTGGATGTGTATTTATGAATCGTGTTTTGAATTTACACATTGGATTTGTGTAGTTACGAATTGTGTTTTTAAAATGTGAATTGTGTTGTGGATGTATGAATTATATTTTGTAAATGTATAATTTTTAAGACTGAAATGTCTCCATACTTTTGTGTTTTGTCATTTTAATAAAATAATAATGTTAGAAGGAAATGTACACATCAGGGTGTTAATAGATATGTGGGTTTTATTTCAACAATGTTATTAAATTACTAAATTTAACCGCCTCTGTATTTCTATTGTCAATTCACAGGTAGATCCAGTCCCTTTTGATTATAGTTGATTTAAATGTTCTTCCCTCAAACATTAGTAGTAACCACAGTAACTGACCCCTTTTCACACAGTGATACCAGTAAATATCCGGAAAATTTCCAGAATGACTTCTACCGGTGAGTTCAAAAAAGCGCTGTTCACACAGGCAAGGACGTTCTGGAAATTTTTATGGAAAAGACCATTCACACATCCATTCCAAAATACCAGTAAATTCTGACATTATTAAATGACTTCTAAACGGCTGCGCCTGTATTTGTAAACATAGAAGGGGTCGGGCTTTTGTTGATGGTTTCACTTTTATTTAAAGCTTTAGCATTCATGCAGCTGCTTTGTCTCAGAGACATCCAAAGGCAGAAGCGCAAACCGTAGCTAAATGTTTACACATTTGACTACATTACACATTCTGTGGATGGATAAGTAGTGTGAACAACTTGTATGATAACATATGGAGGAACACTTTCGCATGTCGAGATGTACACCTTAACTTCAAATGCACACTGAAGCAGAGCTTGAAGGTAAACAAACAGCGCTTTATCATGAGCATTTTTTCGATCATCTTTTGCACAGTTGGCATTAAGAATGACCATAGGAACATTATCTGACTAACATCTAGCAGCTAAATGTGTCTGAAAAAATATTCTAAGGTTTTTATTTTCATAAACAGCATTGATGTGAATGCGTCTGAGCGTTCTGATTAGCTGGAGTAGACGTCTCATGTCAGTGCGTTCTAAACGTAAATGCGCTCTTTCTGGCAATTTTCCTTTTGCGTTCACACAGAGCAAATTAACAGTAATGTTACAACTTCTCTTATCTTAAAATACTTACCGGTATTTTCAAAAAGGGCCTTTCACACATGATGCCTTTCTAGAAAATTACCAGCAATTTTCCAGAAAGGGATCATGTGTGAAAAGTTCTGTATGTGTGAAAGGGGCTAGAGACAGCTGACAGAACTTTCATTAATCAGTGTGATCTTGACGACATGTGCAGAGCTTCACCAGGAGCTGATGTATGCTCAAAATATGATCTCAAATATTTGCGAAGAGGTAGCTAACATATGTTACTATGAGCTATTAAATATGACCATGTCATTTACACGCACACACAACCTCCTTCATACTCCCTCTCTGTCTGCTTATGACTGATTCAAAGCAGGGACTGGGAACACTAACATGTCATTACTAACAAAAAACTGGTCCGATATTTTGCAGCAATGAGCAAAACTAAGTTTAACTGGGGTAAACCTGCACAAATAATCCCAAAAATAAGCAGGATAACCAATGGCTTCCTGGGCATTTATGGTTTTTAAATGCACTTCAGGCAGTTCTTTGCTTTTGTGTTGTGCATGTAAAAATTATATAAGTATATATATAAGTAATTTATATAAGCATATATGGGTTTCGGGCAGCATGGTGGCGCAGTGGGTAGCACAATCGCCTCACAACAAGTAGGTCGCTGGTTCGAGCCCCGGCTGGGTCAGTTGGCGTTTCTGTGTGGAGTTTGCATGTTCTCCCCGTGTTCGCGTAGGTTTCCTCCAGGTGCTCCGGTTTCTCCCACAAGTCCAAAGACATGCGTTATAGGTGAATTGGGAAAGCTAAATTGTCTGTAGTGTATGTGTGTGAATGAGAGTGTATGGGTGTTTCCCAGTGATGGGTTGCAGCTGAAAGGGCATCAGCTGCGTAAAACATATGCTGGATAAGTTGGCGGTTCATTCCTGTGTGGCGACCTCAGATTAATAAGCCGAAAAAAATAATAATAAAAGAATATATGGGTTTCAGTAAATTCTAGTTACACTGCACTTAGCAACAGTTACGTTGAGTAGTTTAATTTAACAAATAGTTAACAACACTGCCTAAACCAGACCATTAGTTTATGACACACTAACATCTATTGCTCTTCTTCCAGCAGACTGAAGTCTACAGAATATGTCATTACCTGAAGCTGTGTGGGCTGTTTTATATTTACCACATGGCATTAACACTGTAAATGATTCAAGAAGAACAGTTTGACTGTTTGCCATGATTGCATTCCTTCCTTTCAAGTTGGGTTTGGAGAAGCTGAGTCAACAAAACCAATTCAAAGCCCCCAGAATCCTCTGGAAATACAAAGCAGAGACAAAGACTTTAACTGAAAACAAAAACACATGTGTTCAAATGTGCATTGGCTATAATAAGTCCATCTATGAGATCAGGAGCTACTGACACAAAAGATGGAATCCAGAGTCATCACTTAAGATGCTGTGATGCCGTTGAGTGGTGAACAGCCTCTTGGAAGTCTGTTCACTGTTCGGTGTTTGTGTTTCTGCTGTAGATGTGATGGTGTGGTCGAACGAGCGTGTGATGTGCTGGGTTCAGTCCATCGGCTTGAAGGAGTATGCAGATAACCTGACTGAGAGCGGTGTTCATGGAGCCCTGCTGGCCCTGGATGACACCTTTGATTACACTGACCTCGCCCTGCTCCTGCAGATCCCCAATCAAAACACACAGGTACAGAGACAAGACTGCACACAAACACTCATTTATGACTTACACCTTTTCAGACATGACTCGTACATTTCTAAAACACTAAACACACATGACCCGGAAGCTGTACCCATTTATGTTTTTATTATATTTTTTCGTATTGTGATGCAGTTCCCAGAAAAACTGAATATTCAATGAAAAAAAAGTGGGTGTGGCTTGTTTTTCTACTGCAAGCTGATTGGATGTAGTTAAGTAGGCATTTCATTCAAAAGATCAGGACTGTTTGACATGATTGCATTATGTTAACCACACCCAATACCTCAGACAGACGTAATCTGACAGCTTAACTGAAAACAAACCGGAAGTGCATTTTCAGATTTCAATTTTAGATTACAAGGGCAAACTATTGTTTTTATTGTTCACCACAAATAATTAGTTTTCAACCACATTCCTGGAATCCCCCCCAAACTGCTTGTTTGAAATGTATCCTTAGTCAAACACATCTGATTGAATGATTGAACCCATTAGTGGAGACCTGATATGGTTGTGTGAGACAAAGGAGACATGCAAAATGTACTGTCCAGGGCGGTGCTCTAGGAACATGGTTGAGAACCACTGCCTTAAAGTGATAGTTCGCCCAAGAAGTTGCTGTTAATTTACTCAACTGTCCAAAATGTATTTTTTCTTTCTTTTGTTTTTGCCATAATGAGTGTCCATAATATTTGACTTGACTTGTTAGATGCTAGCATTCCCCTTAAAATGCTATTGACTTAACTAGGCAAGTTAGGTTAACTAGGAAAGTCACTGAACAACATTGGTTTGTTTAGTAGATAGTTGAAAAATCATCTTATATATATAGATGCATCTAGTTTTGTCTGTAATTCATCCTAGACCACCTCCTGAAGTGGTTTGGGCAATCAAATTTATATCAGTCTCCATCTTATATGCATGCTTAAGTTTTATGATGGGATAGCTATTCCAAAACATACAAACTTACCATACATGTGCTTATCACCGTCTCATCAGTTCTTCAGTCCAAAACAGAACTGCTTCCTCAGTTTAGTCAATATCGGAGGAACTTGGTTAGAAAAGCAATAGGATCATAAATGCTGCTAGTAGAGAGTTTTGATTGCGTAAATCTTAAATGTTTCTGGCTCTAGCCCCAAACTATACAGTCTTTCATTCAGTTCTCAGAATTCATTCACAAAACTGGGCGTCACTATAGACTAAATTTCTTGCACAAACTAAATGTTTTGCTTCATAAAAACCTACACTTTTGTTGCATTCTCTGCACTGTAAAACAAAATGTTGAGTTAACTTACAGCTTTAAAGCTATCAGCTGCAAGGAAATTTGGAGTTTATTAAGCTTCAGTGGTTGAAGTTGTGCCAAATTATTTTGTAAAGTGTACTTGACTTAAACCAGCCTCTTTAGTCAACTTAAAAAAAATTATTTGGCACAACTTCAACCACTGAAGCTTAATAAACTCAAAATTTCTTTGCAGCCTTTTGCTTTAAGATTTTAAGTTATATAGTTATACATAATATTTTACTTGTTTTGTAAGATAATAGTATTCCGCAGTTCAATTTACTTTATTAGGTCAATTAGGTTAAATAGGCAAGTTTGGTAACTTATTTCCTAATTAGAAAATCATTGGTCTACAGTGGTTTGTTCTGTAGATAATTAAAAAAGAGGACTAATATTATTGACCTTACCATGTTTTTTGTAAAAAATAATGATAATTCTAGATCAGGGGTGTCCAACTCAGTTCCTGAAGGGCTGCAGCTCTACACAGTTTAGTTCCAACCCTGCTTCAACACACTTAAGCCACTGCACTTTTCGCTTTAAAGACTTTTATTCATGCGTAAGCAAATGCAGCAGATCGGAAATGCAAGCTCTTGCGAAGTTTTGCATGTAACTGCATTGGAAAAACAATTTGATTTTAAGTTAACAAAACTTTTACAGTGTAATGCTTTTTTTTTTTTGGTCTCTCATAGAGATATTTGTAAATATTTTATTTTAAAGTGTTTTTTATGCTTTCCCAAACTTACTCACTAATTAAATTAATTCAGCAAACTTAAATGATTGCAAAGCTAATGGTACTAAGATCAATATGCTCAAAAAACAACAATTTAACATAAAACATTTAAAACACCAAGATATAACATTTGTTGAAGCTTCAAAAAGGACACACATAAATATTCACAGTGATTTTGTATTGATGTAGAAAGACTGCGTGAATAAAAACTCAAAACAATAAGAGCTTCATAGCTGAAAGCTTTGTAAGTACACATTATTCCCGACCAGTCTTCATTGGTTAACATGTATGCTTTGTTTATTCCACATGCAGGCACGACAACTTCTGGAGAAGGAATACAACTCCCTCATCTCAATGGGAACAGAGAGGAGGCCAGACGAGGTGAGCATCGTGGGATGTTTACCTCCCACCACCCAAATGCACACTGAAGTCTAATGACACTCTTTTCACAGGGGCTGTTTGTGCTTTCCGGTTCTTTGGTTTTGAATTACTGAATTTAATTTCTTAATTGTTTTATTTTTTTTTTTGCCTTTGTCTTGCGCTTAATTGGGGTCAATAGAGCTGCCCATCCTTCAACATTCACACTAAAATAAACAGATTCATCTGTGAACTAACTAGAACGACATTCTGTGTCAAGACAAAAGTCAAGTCAAGTGTTTCTACACTCAAAAAACAACTTTTGCTGCTTGTTTAGACTACTTACTTAAAACGAGTTGAAACAACAAAATTCTTACGTTTTTTTGGGGACAACTTAATTGTTTTATGTTCAATCCACTTAAATTTGTAAAAAAAAGATTGTTAACTTAATTGATATGTATTGAGAGAATGTCAAGGAATTGTGTGGAACTCAGCATTTGTATAGTGTATAGCATGTGTATATATACAGCATTGTGAGAAAAAGAATTGCACCAAAGTGCTTTACAAGAAAAATAAAATACGTGAAACCAACAAAAGAAGCATGGATCATATAAGAAAAGGTAAAAAAGAGGAAGATAAAGATTAAAACTAACCTTTAAAAGCAGAGTTGGGTGTAACACGTTCCACAGTAATGCATACTGTATTCTAATTGCATTCTTGGGGAACACAGTAATGTAACGAATTACAGATGTGGCTATTGAGAATGCGCGAGTGAATGAACTTGACCACACGCAATGCTGCAGTGCGCGGCACAGCACAAAATAGTTTAACACAAGAAAGACATGACCAGCAAGGGGCAGTTATGTAACATAGTGAACACCGAACTGATATACTGTTGCAGCGCACAGACAGAAAAACAAAGGGAAATAAATAGGCTAATCATGATTGTCTCATCAATAGTATCATGAGTTTTTATGATGGTTTGTCCGCTGAAATGGAGTTTTCAAAATGTTGTGAATCAACTAAATATCACGCTCTAAAAACGTAGCTTTGACTAGTCCCCAACTTGAATGATGCTAGGGATTTGAATGTTATTTCATTAGAAACATAATGAAATAACATTCAAGGCAATAAATGCCTTATTTTATTAAGGCAAAATATTTTATTAGGCAAAATAAATGCCTTAATAAAAATATAACAAAAATAATTTCACCGCAAGCAAATGAACTCCTGCAACTTTATTTTTCATAACTTCATTTCAGCTTATGTGTTTAAATCGTGCTGCGCTCTTGTGTTCTGCGCATTTTGAGTCACGCAGTAGTGGGTGAAGTCTCGTGTGTGTGTGTGTGTGTGTGTGTGTGTGTGTGTGTGTGTGTGTGTGTGAGTCCGCTCACCCACCATGTTTGCTTGGACACAAACAAATCAACGGATACTTTATTAGAGATAGTACAAATGCGTTCGATAATACAATTCCTATAAGCATCATTGTACATTTTAAATTTGTGTAATTTAATTACAGTTACTAAAGTCAATGTAATTTCTTTACCTAAGTTACAAATATAGTTTTTAGAAAAAAAAAGCTTCTTTTTAAATCACGTTTTCTGCTGCTGCAACATCAGTTAATAAGCATGCGCTTTTAAATTTCTAGAGAACCCGAGCTGAAATGGTTGCTGTTGAGACTTCTTCAAGTGGAAATACAGACATTACTTTGATTTCATTGAGCGCAGTGCAGTGCAGTGCAGTCTATGTCCAATCTCTAAAGGACCTTCAACAGCTTTTAACTCAACCAACAAATTGTTCAAGCACTTGAATAGAAAGCATTCTATGACAATACTCGTCGCCATGAAGACACAGTCACCCAAAAACAAGGCGGCCCAACTCAGCCTAAACAGGCTAAATTAATTTTTGTGCAGGATCAGAGGTGAAGGTATCTTCTGAATATGAAGTAAAGCGTAGCTGCTTATGGTCATATTCATTTCAGCTTCGTGCTTTGTATGAAATAACACATTTCGCTAGATTAATTACCTCAGACTAACACAGAACACCCAAACACTGCAGTTGTTATATATGGATGTCAATGGTTACAGGTATACAGTTTTCTTCATGTCTTCTTTTGTGTAAAAAAAACCCCAAAGATTTGGAACAAATGAAAAATGAGAGAATTTTAAGTTTTGGGCGAACTCTTTAAGTCTTTTGAATTTGTCAAGCTGCTGTGATCAACCCACTGTAATGTTTTTCAGTGAATATTAAATTACTGAAAGAGCTGCAGTTTATTTAGTATTTTTTAATAATTATATTTTATGTTTTAAAAGGAACTTCAAAGTAAAGTAATTAGTAATCTGATAAGTTTTTACATGAAGTAATTAGTAATCTGATTAGTTTTTACATGAAGTAATTAGTAATGTAATCAGATTACAATTTTCCAGTAGTATTCAGTAATTAGAAATTTAATACTTTTTAAAATAACTTACCCAACACTGATCAAAAGCCAGCGAAAGTAAATAAAGTTTAAGAGCAGTTTTAGAATAATTCTGTTATAGTTTTCAGGCAAACTGTTCTAAAGTTTAAGAGCTGCAGTTGAAAAAGCTTGATCACTCTTAGTTTTAGAATGTGGGACAGTAAGAAGAAGCTGATTACTAACTGATCCCTGAGAGGTGAAGCGAATCAGAAGGTCACATATATTTTGGTGCAAGTCCAGATAAAGCCTTGCACACAATATCAACTGTTTGAAAAATCTGAACTGTAAAGGAAGCCAATGTAAATATGCTAACTTTGAGAACCCGTTTCCTTGTTTTTGTTCCATTTTGGACAATTTGAAGGCAAGAAACTGCCATTTGAGGCAGGCCACAGTAAAAGGAATTACAGTAATCTAGGCATGATATTAGAAAAGCATGGTCTCCAGATCTTTGTGGGGCAGAAACTGTGATTGATTTCAAGTGGAAGAAACTACCCTTTACCACTGAGCTAATTTGCTTCTCAAAAACAAATCAAATGTAACCATATCTGTCAACACTGAGATGTAAGAATACACCTCAACCCCCCACAAACCCACCCACAACAAATGCCCAAATGACTCCAACCTCCTAAATCTGTTCATTCAGAGCAGTTTAATTGTAAATAAACATAGTTGAAACCTTTTTAAATTATAACTTCAAATGATAGAATAGATACTTTACTTACTTACTTACTCACTCTCAGGTCTGTTTTTATATCGAAGTTGATATTTAGCCGCACCATGTTAGTGTTTTGTAACATCTAATTCTTACAAGGTGGGTCGTTAGCCCAATGCTCAACCCCCAACCTGCAGAACTAGGACACAAATACACTACGGACAATTTAGCTTACCCAATTCACCTATAGCGCATGTCTTTGGA
This sequence comes from Danio tinwini, assembly GCA_903798205.1. Classification (NCBI taxonomy): domain Eukaryota; kingdom Metazoa; phylum Chordata; class Actinopteri; order Cypriniformes; family Danionidae; genus Danio; species Danio tinwini. Next base: position 4,235,339 of record CAIGQZ010032144.1, read on the forward strand.
CCTGTGGGGGAAACCGGAGCACCACGTAGGAAAAAACACTCGAACACGGGGAAAACATTCACACAAAAATGACAACTGACCGGGGCTTGAACCAGCGAACTTCTTGCTGTGAGGTGACAACGCTACCCACTGTTGTTGTTGTGTTGTAGGTGTGTTTAAAATAGAAGATGCCAAGATAGATGTTTACATATTATTATGTGTATTTGTTTGTTTAAACACACACCCAATTCCCAAAGTGTCCATTTTTGCTCCTCTTCGAATTGTGTGTACAGAAGCCATTTGGGGAAGAGTGTGGATGGACGGCTGTAATGTAAAAGGAAGGGAATGTGGTCATCTTGTTTTAATTTTAAAGTGTTTTCATGCCAAATAAAGTGAAAGCATAATTCTCCTGAACAGCTCTTGCAATTGCATCACTTTTGAGATCAGTTACTTTTCATAGAAAGACAAAAAATACGGGACAATTATGGGAAAATACTTAAACTTGATGGTAGCAGGATAGAATGGTAAAATGTGGGAAATCCTGGCAATGACGGGAGGGTTGACAGGCCAAGATAGAAAATGTCTAATTCTATATATGTTTAATGAACTCAAAATCAGCGTCATGCCTAATTTTCAGTTATTGAATGTTTTTTTTTCTGTATAGCTGCTTTGACACAATTTTGATTGTGTGAAGCACTATGGAAATCGAACAGCACTTGACTTGAAGCGCTGATGTTTTGTGTCTTCTGGTCCTCCAGGATGGCACTAAGACGTTCACCCGCTCTCCTTCATGGAGGAAGATGTTTCGGGAGAAGGATCTGAGGGGTGTGACGTCTGACTCCTCTGAGACCCTGCCTGCTAACTTCCGTGCCTCAGCCATCTCTACCCCCTCGGTCACGCTGAGGAAGGTCCAGAGCGATGGTGAGCTGAACATCCTCCATCCTTACTGCTATCATAGGATTTTAGTTTAGATAGAAATAGTGGGAGAGAAAGGGGGAAATGACACAGGCCAAGTATCACAGACAAGGACAAAATTTGAGAAAAACTAATTACTTATTACTAGACTAAATACTAAAAATGATTATTTTTTATTTTTTATAAAAACCAATTGCTCAATATCACTAACATGCTATTAAACTCTAAAATATTTATTAATTAGAATTATTATTAATATATTTTATGCCCAGAAGTCCATTCTTTGTATCTCTCTAAGAGTCTAAGATGACTTGGAAACCAGTTTGTGAAACAGATTAAAATGTCAGATTGATCTGATCTGAGATCTCTACGTGTGCTTGTGATTGTTGTGAAGGACAGATTCTATCGATCTTTGTAATTATGATCAGCAATGCAATGTGATTAACTGATGGCACAGCAGTGTAATGACATCATCTGATTAATATTAAATTATTCATGTGAACAAAGTTACATAAAATTAATAGTAAACAGTTTTTTAAATATGATACACAATAACTTTACACATTTGTTGATGGCTGCAGGTTTTATACATGGGTATTTAGCAATTTATTTAGTTTTGATCATGCTTCTTAATCCTGTGGTGTAAGGCAGAACTGACTTGAAATAAAATTTGCATCATAACAGAAGCATTTTGATAATGCAAAGATGTCTGCAACTTTTGTGAAGATTCATATCACAAAAACAAGAAAAAAAAGAATATTGACCTAAAGAAAAAGAAAGAGAGAAATTGTATTAAAGCTGGTACGGTACCTTTTAAAAATCTGCGTTTGTATAAAAAAAAAATAAATGCAGTGATGTCCAACTGTAGTTTTCAAATGGCTGTGCAAATAGTATATAGTGCTGTCTTGAGCATTCTCAGGACGTGTTACCAAAATCAGATTTTTTTGCATTGGAAAAAAATGTCCAGAGTAAACTGACATAATGAAAACATGACAAAGCCATTTGACCATCTTGTTCATAAACTGTGGTGTCAGCACTTTTCATTTTGATGACACTGACACTTTCATTGACATCAATACTTGCTTTTGAGGAATGAGCTATCCATTTTGAGCAAGTGATACTCTTTTGCAGGTTATCCACTAGGTTTTGCAGTTTATACTAATTGTTTTGAGAAAATACATTAATTGTTGTGCAAATGTAAATAGTGTTGTGAGAAGTGCACCAAAGCCACTGAGAAAATCTGTGATTCAGTATATAACCTATTGGTAATTATTGTAAGAAAATTTCAGCATTTGGTACATACTTTCAGTATCACCTTTTCTTGAAATGACACAATCTAATCCTGTTTATATTAGGGATGTCCCAATCAGGTTTTTTTGCCCTCGAGTCTGAGTCTGAGTCATTTGATTTTGAGTATCTGCTGATACCGAAACCCAATCCGATACTTCTTTAATACATAAAAAAGAATAAAGAAGAGCGAATAAACTGATCCAGGATGTTCCTTATTTTTTATTTAATTTACCTTATTTTAACATTCAACAACTCTGTTTGTTTGTTGTGTTAAATGTCACCTTTTCCTTTCCTCCTCTTGCAATCCCAAGTTTACATATCTCACAGTTTGCTATGACAATGTTGTCGTCATCAACTTTATAATACCTCCAGAACGCAGACATACTCATGATTTCCACTTCAAGCTGCTTCCGTGTTTTACTTTGCCGGCATTTAACCAACAGCGTCTCTGCAACAAAGTGATGTCATGCCGCATGCGTTGCTGTTTCTGTGTGGTCAAGAAAGAGATCGAACTCTGTGCCACCGCATAACTATAGATGTGTTAAAAAATGTTGAAAATTTATGAAGAGTTTGAATGCAAAAACCTCTAAAAGCCGTCTGAAATTTTCTCCTAAATAATTTTTTTTTAGGTAGGTTTTAGGTAGGTTCAGTAATTTCCCCTTTATGCAAAGAATAAGTTCAACGTATGATCGTTAACATGAAATAACTCAACAATAAACATAGAAGGCTGAGAAAAAATACTTGTTTGATGGAAATTTCAGACGGATATATATAATGTATATGTATATGTTCAGATGCAAAAAAAAAAAGGATTCGAGTCCTGATTGGGAGGTAACGTCTTATTTGAGTCTGAAACTGTGTGATAAGGCCCAATTTCCGATCACGTGATCAAATCTGGACATCCCTAGTTTATATGACATAACCAGACCTGCTGCTATGACAACAACAGATGAGTTTTGAAGAATGAAACTATCCTTGGTCGTGTCAAAACGTCAACAACCAAATCCAAATCGAGCAATACAAAGAACGGACCCTGGGTCACAATCATTTCTTGATTTCTATAAGCCTTGGTGATCTTTTCTGTTTTTTTGAATGGCAGTAAAAAAAAAACGTGAACATTTATTTTATGAATGCACAAAACTAGCTACCTATATTTTAGTGCTGATCAACTTTGTTAATCTATGTACCTCATAGATTATATTTATATATATCATATTTATGATATCTTCATACATAATACAATATACAAGTGATCAGTAAGCAGCCATTACAGTACATCACTCAACAGCAGTCATACTGTATATGGAACATAATGTGTAAAAAGTCAAGTAAACTTTTTTTCCACATTAAATGCAACACCAGTTGATAAAAAGCTGTTATAAAAGGGAAATTCCATATTGTTTATTAAAGCAAAAATTACTGGAAGTAAATGACTATGATAGAGACCCAAAGACTTTGTGGAAATTCCCGCAATCAAGTCTGAAAGAACTTTATGACAGAGTGATGTTCTATTAATGCTCAATAAACTGTTAGACAATGTTTCCTTATGAGAAAGCAATGCAGCAGGAAAAGCTGTGTAGTTCTGTCCGCAAACACATTTCACAACAAAATCCTCTCTGTGTCTTCAGCATCTCCAAGGGCAGAGTCTGGTTCAGTGAGGACCTACTCCTGTTGAGGGACTGCAGAGGTGAGAGAGACCCTCTATGTTTTTACATTTGAATTATACTACATTTTTTTAGACCATTTATATGTTTACTTTATATATTTGTGAATATATACACTACTGGTCAAAAGTTTTGGGTCAGTTTTTTTTTCATGTTTTTTTTTTCAAGAAAATAATTCTGTTCATCAAGGCGGCATTTATAAAATGTAAAAAAAACCTTGATAAATATTTATAAAAAACAATAAATAACTGCTTATTGTATGTAGTTTCAAATGAAATTATTACTCCAGTCATTATTGCTTTTTTACCATTACCATTAATAATAATAATATTAATAATAGTAAAAAATAATGATAATAATAATATTACAGTGATTTGTTAAGGATCATGTGACTCTGAAGACTGGAGTAATTAAGCTGAAAAGTCATCTTTAAAATCACTGGAATAAATGATTAAATTAAATGATGAACTACTTTTGATCAGTTATTTTATAGTGCAATCACACTTCACTGTTTTACAATGTGTACTGTATTTTTGATTAAATAAATCCAGCCTTGGTTAGTAGGACAAGCTTATTTAAAAACATTTAAAATTTCTACTGACCCTAAACTTTTTGACCGGTAGTGTATGAATAAAATACGTACATATATATGTATAAAAGGGATTTTATTTTAAAAGGGGATCTATTTTTTCACAAAATAAGTTCAATTGAGCTTATTTTTCTCCTGTATAGTGCATTACATTGACATTTACATTCGTTCATTTAGTAAACACAATTATTCAAACCGACTTACAAGTAAAAGGACAAAAGAATTCTCACTTCAGATCATTACAGTGTGACCTGTTTAATAGTTTTTTCTTAGAGAAAATAGTTCATGTGCCATTATTTCCAAAAGAGACCCTCTACAATTGCATTAATATTCACATTAATCTACAGTACTGTATGTGCAGAATAAATCTTCCATGGCATACTTTGAACAATAATCATTTAATGACGTATGTAAGACTTAGGCGACGCAGTGGCGCAGTAGGTAGTGCTGTCGCCTCACAGCAAGAAGGTCACTGATTCGAGCCTCGGCTGGGTCAGTTGGCATTTCTGTGTGGAGTTTGCATGTTCTCCCTGCATTCTCCCAGGCTTCCTCCAGGTGCTCAGGTTTCCCCCACAGTCCAAAGACATGCAGTACAGGTGAATTGGGTAAGCTAAATTGTCCCTAGTGTATGAGTGTGAATGAGTGTGTACGGATGTTTCACAGAGATGGGTTGCAGCTGGAAAGGCATCCACTGCGTAAAACATATGCTGGATAAGTTGGCTGTTCATTCCGCTGTGGCGACCCCTGATTAATAAGAGGACTAAGCCGAAAAGAAATGAATGAATGAAAGACTCTATTTAAGGGTCACTGTAACGCTTCTAAAATACTAATGAATTGACATTTTAAGTTTTCCACTACTGGTTAAATTAAGTGTGTTAAATCAGTTCTAAATAAGAAAAAAGAATGTTTCCCTGAATTATGGTTGTTGCTAGATCAGATACAGAAGTTAACGAGAATTATTTATTAAATTACCCCAAAAACTTTGTATTTTATTAACGCCTACCCCAACCCTAAACCCAACCGTCACAGTACTGTAAAATATAAATTATTGTTATACAGTGTTACAAAAAGGATGATGCTATAATGATGTGTGTACCCGCAGCTGTATCCTATCTAGACTTTACCCTGAATCACGGTGGAACATTTCACTCATATTTGAATCACAGAGATGTTTGGAATTGAAAGTAAACTCTTTACTCGTATTTAATATGCAGTATAAAATTTGGAAATGTTTGATGCCGAATCTCATTGGAAGTCTTGATTTGAAATAGAAGTCACATGCACGTAGCCCACCAGACTTACACTGTAAGCCTCAAAAATATTTTCAAATATAACGAAACTAAAGAGGAAAGTATTTAAGAAGGCTTTTAATGGGCATGTGTGGGCAGGGCCCATAGTTTTGTGGTACACCACTGTCAATGATTACCTTCTGTACACACGTAAATCACCAAAATTTCACTCATTTACGAGTACATTGAAAGTGCTTTTAGCATTACTCACAGAGCACTCTCCATATTTTGCATGCTCTTTGTGTTGTTAACTTGTTTTGGAATGGACATTGCTTTCATGTTTTCATTGTGATTCATTGTGTGCGAATAATCATCATCATCATCATCAAGCCCACCCAGAATCTCAGAAACCCAGAATGTTTACAAACACATCTCATCTGCTACTAAAAATTTACTTTAAATAAATTTAAAGGGCACCTATGATGAAAATCATCTTTTGTAAGCTGTTTGGACAGAACTGTGAGTAGGTATAGTGTCCACAGTCATATTGGAGTGATATAAACACAATAAGTCTCTTTTTTTAAATTTCCTGACGTTAAAAAAAGATCCAAATCCCTCCCATTTAGAGGCCAACTTCCATGTGACATAGGAGTGCGGCTTCCCCACCCACTGAATTGATTGTCAGCCACGTATTAACATGTCTCCGTAGTAGCGCGTATAACACTCCGGTTACTAAGGTAACCCTCGTTCCCCGAGGGGGGGAACGGAAATGCTATGTGGAAACTTCCACTATGGGGATTTCATTCAGAAAGCCAATCATCTGAAAGAGTATGTAAACGGGCCAATGAAATGCCAATGAGTTGGCAGCTTCAGCTTGCGCACCTGATGCTCGTTGCAATCAATTTGCTATAAGAGCACAGCACGCGCAAAGCCAAGCATCATTTTTTAGCGGAAGAGACTTTCACCTCAACAGCTAAGGGGCAATAATTATGGCGAAGGAACATAGCATTTCCGTTCCCCCCCTCTGGGAACGAGGGTTACCTTAGTAACCGGAGCGTTCCCCTTCGGGAGGGGAACTTCAATGCTATGTGGAAACTTCCACTATGGGGAAATGTTTGGAAAACGCCATAATGATTGAACCTTACCTTCGCCCCCGATGAGAGGTTTGCCAGGCAAAACAGAGCGTGAGCGCACCTGCGTCACCAGAGGCGCGGTCTTACAACGTGTTCCCTGGCCCTTACTTATCCCACTTCAACAGAAGATTTACGGATTTAGATATATTTTTCGGGAGCCGCAAATGCGTCTAGAATAATTTCTAGGAATTTAATACGACAGTACATTGGGGAGCGTGCAGTCCCGATAGGGAGGACGCTGCGGAGGCCACCTGCTACCCAAGTGGGGAGACTAGTGGCGAGAGAGCATATGGACTAGCCCTGAGAAGGGGGAGTACGCATATGAATATAAGATGGTTAGCGGTGAGGGAAGACACGGGTCCGCCTGTGAGGGGGGACTGCACCGTGGCAGTATAAGCATATGGGATCGCCTTGTGGGGATCGCACATAGCGGGCACCTATACCCAGAACGCGGGCTGACCAGCGGGCAGACCAATAACGTAACGGGCCAGCGCCTGACTCCTCCGCTGAGTCAGATGCTGGGGGCCTCGGAGGAGTATCTGCAGGGTTCGCCAGCGGGGAACTTTAATCACAGAGCGAAAAAGCGCACGTATCTCCGTGTTAGAGAGAATGGCGCAGCAAGCGTTTTACAACACCTAACCGAATTTCTCATTTACCGCGAGGAAATCGGCTCCCCTCAAGATTAATAAAACTCGCAAGGTGTCGCCCAGCCCGCAGCTCTACAGTGTCTGTTAGAGAGGCGCCGCGTGCTAACGCCCAAAGGATGCGTGCTTCGAGGAGCGTGCTCTCATTCCTGGGGGACACGGCTCGCCCTGGCTCAGATGAGCGAGGGAGATGGCATTCACGGTTCAGTGGATATGTTCCAACCTCTGTTTGGATACGGCACTTCCCTTCTGCCGATCACTGTAACAGATAAAAGAGCTGAGTACGGTCCGTATAATACGCAAAGCGCGAAGGACACAGCAAATAAGGGGGCTGGGTCTGCCTCCTCCGTTGGCAGCGCTTGCAGGTTCACTACATAGCTGAAAGAATGCTGTAGGAACCTAGAGCACCTAGGTGGGCGGGGGTCTCAGGTTAACGTGAGAGTGGGCCGGCCCAACACGCTGGCACATTTCGCTGACCGAAAATGCCCCCAGTTACCCACCCATTTGGCCGATGCGAACGCGACCAGCAGAGCTGTCTACCTGGACAGAAATCTTAAGATACTGAGTTGAGTGATCGAGCAGACCTCTCCTAAAAGAGATCTCCAAGTGGGTATGAGAGGGAAACAGGAATAATTAATATTCATGTCTCGCGCCTCTGGGAACTAGATGATGAGACGATACTTCCCAGCGCGCCGCCATCACCGCATCCTTAGAGCGGGGATGATCGTAACGCCAACCCCTCAGAGTGGAGGGGACAGCCTTAGCTCCAGTCAACTGAAGAAGGATAGCATCACTCTGATCTGGCATGTTCGGGGTTTCCTTCTCGGGGAAAAAGTTAACCACACAGCGAATAGACTCCACTTCAGGGCGTGGGCATGCCTCGTAGAGGGTGCGCAGCCTGAGTGACAGTGTTAACCACCTAATCGGTAGGTCACCTAAGTCCTCCGCACTTCATCTATGAACCGTACGTGAGGCATAGATCTGGGTGCGGGTGCCTGTCCCCTGTTTCCAGGGGATGTGCCAGGGAGGGGCCATCACGAGGGGAGTAAAAAGCAGGTCCGATTGGGCCAGAGAGGTGCAATACGAGAGCTGTTCCTCGACCTCCCTGACTTTACACAGTATCTGTGCGAGTAGGCTCACTGGAGAAATGCGTATTATGCACGCCCCGGGGCCAGCTGTAAGCCAGTGGACTTTACAGGGTTCGCCAAGTGGGGAACTCAAGCGAGAGCGCACGAATCTCTGAGTTAGAGAGAAAGGTGCAGCCCATAACAGCTGGCCAGTCGGGGGTGGAGTCCCCATTTTCCCAGGCGAAACTGCCGTGAGAGTGGATGGATGCACGGTTGAGCTCGGTGGGGAAAAATGGAATGCAGCGATTGCACCGCGTATGACTCCGGGGGAGCAGACGGCGGGCGAGCTGAGACATGCGGCGAGAGCGGATACCCCCATGCGGTTGATATAAGCCACCGCCACCGTACTGTCCGTCCTGACCAGCACGTGTTGTCGCTCCATCACCGATAAACGGCGGAGAGCGAGGAACACTGCCAACAGCTCTAGGCGATTGATATGCCAATGCAACTGGGTTCCTTTCCACAAGCCCGTGGCTGCATGCCCGCAACACACGGCCCCCCAGCCTGTGCTGGAAAGCATCTGTCAAATCGACAATATTTCTGGATGCCTGTCCTAGAGGCACTCAGGCCTGTAGGAATGAGGGATCGTTCCAGGGGCTGAGGGCGCAGCGACACAGCGTAGTGACAGTCACCCGGTGTGTGCTCGCGTGCCATGCGCGTCTGGGGACTCGATCGTGAAGCCAGTGCTGAAGTGGTCTCATATGGAGCAATCCGAGCGGCGTGACAGCGGCTGCGGATGCCATATGCCCCAGGAGCCTCTGAAAGATTTCAGTGGGACAACTATTTTGCTGTCTAACTCTCTCAGACAGTTCAGCATTAGCGGAGCGCGCTCTCAGGAGAGGCGCGCTGTCATGGTGACCGAGTCCAGCTCCAACCCGAGAAAAGAGATCCTCTGCCCGGGGGATCCTCTGCTCTTTTCTCGGTTGACCTGAAACCCCAATAGGTGGAGGTGCTGGAACACCTTGTCTCTGTGCATAATCAATTGCTCCCGAGAGAGGGCTAAAATCAGTCAGTCACCGAGATAATTGAGTATGCGGATGCCCAAGAGCCGAAGGGGCATGAGGGCCCCCTCCGCGAGCTTGGTGAAGACCCGCGGAGACAGAGAGAACCCGAAGGGGAGGACTTGTACTGCCAGGCTCGATCTTAACGCAGACCGCGGAAACTGACGGTGGCGTGGAGTATGGAGACATGAAGTACGCGTCCTTCAGGACTATTGCTGCAGACCAATCCCGAGGACAAATGCACCAGAGGATGCGCTTCTGCATAAGCATTTTGAACGGCAGCTTGTGCAGACAGCGGTTCAAAATGCGCAGATCTGGAATTGGCCATAGCCCACTGCTCTTTTTGGTACGATGAAGTACAGGCTGTAAACCCGCTTTCCATCTCGGCTGGAGGGATCGGTTAGATTGCATCCTTCGCCAGGAGGACAGCAATCTTCTCTCGCAAGACAGGGGCGGGCACAGGGCTGACCCTGGTGAGAAACACACCCGTGAACTTGGGAGGCCGTTCGCGAATTGAATCGCGTAGCCGAGTCTGATCGTGCATATGAGCCACCGCGAAGGGCTGGCCCGCGCTAACCAGGCAGGCAGAGCTCTCGCTAATGACTGCATCACTACAATCGATGACGTACCAGCAGTGGGGCAGCGCGGAGTAGGAGTGCTGATCCGGGGAGCGCTGGGGTCCCGCGGAAGAGGTGGAGGCGAGAGATTCACTCACCTTACACCCAGACTCCGGAGGGGAGGGCTGGAGGTGTGAGAGAAAGGAGACCGTCCTCCCAGACCTCGTGAGCCACTGGCGAAGTGCACCGATCCTGCGAGCTGAAAGGCTTTTCATCGCATCCCAAACTGGCAGTATTCGGGCTATCACATCCAGGGAAGGGAAAAATGCTCTCTCTGAGGAGCCCGGCCCCCCACCGGGGAGAGAGCAGGTTCCCTCTTTTCCAGATGGCCCGTCTCAGGAGCGCTTCGCGGTCCGTTTAGCGGACTTAACGGCACTCTGGGACAGGGAGCGCTGGTTGCCTGTGAGGTGCTCGGCGCTGCCGCTGGCCAGCGGCGCAGGCGGGGGCGGAGCAGCACTCGTAGACGGGCGCTCTTAGCGACAAGCAGTGGATGTGGATGGTTCGGCGGGGGGGAGCGGTCTTACATCCCTGCCGATGGATGGTCCATCGTATCCGACTGCACCGCCATGAATTCCTGGGTGAATCCACCAACGGTGTCGCCGAACGGGCCAGACTGGTATATGGGGGAGTCAAGAAAGTGAACTTTGTTGACTCCGCGCATATTTCTGCCAGGTTTAGCCCGAGGTGGCGCTCCTGGACCACTAACGTGGCCATCGTCCTTCCCGGGGCACACGCAGCGGACTTGAGGTCCGTGGAGCTCAGTCGGGTGCGGTGCGGGGCTTGTAACAAGCCTGGGTCGGAACCACCCTCGTGCAACTGGGCCAGCGCGCGCGCATGGACCCTGGCGTGCAGGGTGGAAGCAGCGTGGTCCGCGGCTGTGTGGGCTCTGGCTCGGAAGGCAGAGGACCAACACGCTTTGGACGGGAGTCGAGGCTGATTCCAGCAGAAGGAGGCACCACGCGGGCCCGTGATGGCACTCTCAATCTAGGGAATCGACTCATACTCCCTGGCTGCTCCACCATCAAGGGTGGTGAGGCGGAGGCGCACGCAGATCATGCAGAGAAAGATGCCCTCAAAACTGCATGAGCCCACTGTGCACTTCCGGGAAGAAAGGGATGGGAGGCTGGAAGGTCTTGCCTTTTAATCTTCCACATACACCCATCTAGTCGGTCCGGCCGCGGGGCTGGGGGATAAACCATCTCCAGACCCACGACCGAAACAGCCCGGGAAAGCACGGTTATCATGCCTGTTTCAAGATCGGCCGCTGCCGCGCTCGCTCCCGAGGGGAGGGAGCGGAGGGGGGAAAATCTTTCATCAGAGCATGACAGCCCAGCCTCCGATGCAGCGGTGGACATCTGAGCCTCGGTGTCATCAAGTGAGAGGGCGGCCAACCGAAGATGGAGCGCTTCTCTCACTCGAAGCTTGGATGGAGCGCGTGGAGGAGCGAGAGGTCCACAAGCCCGAGGGCGGCAGATTTACTCTCACTGTAACCCTCAGATCTGCCCGAGTGCCAACCGCGGAGCGGGGGACAACTGGGGTGGGTGGCTCTTTTGCAAGAGCGAACCGCGATCTTAACTGCGCAACAGACATGCCACCGAGTGATGGCATGCACTGCCCGCGAGCACCGCATTAACATGCTGGACCCCCAGACATGAAACGCAGTGCTCGTGCCCATCATCCGAGGACAGGAAACCACCGCATCCAGAAACGCACAGTCTGAGCGACGTCTTGAAAAAGACATGCTGCACGACCGTGTTGCTCTTTTAGGAAATTCGCAACAATACATACCGCTCTGGAGGACCGGACCCAAAGGACGCCAGGCAAGGGAGAAACCCAGCTCGACCGTCTGCCGCTGCGTGTCACACACTCTGGACCGGGAGATCGCTCTCGTTCACTCTTTGTCTGAAACTTAGCTGGAGGAACCCTCATCGACTCTCTCAGAAGGCTGTTGAAGTCTCTGAAGTGAAAAAAATGATGCTTGGCTTTGCGCGTGCTGTGCTCTTATAGCAAATTGATTGCAACGAGCATCCGGTGCGCAAGCTGAAGCTGCCAACTTATTGGCATTTCATTGGCCCGTTTACATACTCTTTCAGATGATTGGCTTTCTGAATGAAATCCCCATAGTGGAAGTTTCCACATAGCATTGAAGTTCCCCTCCCGAAGGGGAACTGGCATTACAAGATCTGTTTAGCTCTCTGTGATCATCAATCATCATCAAATGTGATCAAGAATAAGTTTTACAAGTTTAAAACGATTTTCAAGAGTTCACACTTAGATATTGTTTGACAAATGTTAGCAGGTTTGGCATGCTGTCCTGCGAGAGAACCCTGAGCTTGGAGATAATTGAGCCCAGGGCTCCCGCCAGGTCAATTGAGCATGTAGTTCTCGAGAGCTACCCGTGGTAAAGGAAGAAAGGGGGAGAAGGGGTGGATAGAAGGTTTCTTTGGAAAACGAAGATAAGGGAGTAATTTTAAAGGGGTAAAATTGTAACCATAACAAATACATCAAATACTCATTGAAAAGTTCTTACTGTCGTATTTCTCACAAACGTGACGTGAGATCAGCTACCTTCATATCTGTCACTGTGCTGTTTATCTGACGCAGCCAATGCGGAGATTAAGGCACACTGACAGACATGTTGGAACGGTGAGCAGGGAGAACTAGCATTAAAGGCACAGGCAACAAAAACAGCTACATTGTGTTCAGAGCAGAAAATCCAATATTCTGAAAGGTATAACAAATAATCTGATGGGTGATTTGAGCTGAAACTTTACAGACACATTTTGGAGACGCAAAAGACTTTTCTTAAATGAAGTTTATTTATAAACTAATTTTGAAAGGATCACGTGCTTATGATTGCTTGCAGCCGGCCCCGCATTATTCAATTTATGATTCACCAATCAGACGACTCCTAAGCCACTATAAATAGTCTAAGTTCCATATAACAGCCATCTTCGTTTTGAAGAATTGGGCCTGGGCGCGCTAACGTCATTGATGATGCGCTGTTCAGTAAGCGCTCTTGCTCAGCACAGTGGAGATTTCTTTAGTTATATCGTTTAAGTCGTTTGATATTCGGTGACACGCAGTCTAATATTTCGCCGAACAGATCAGCCACTTTTGATGCTCATAAACAATCATAAAGTCCTCGTGCTGCAGGAATTAGGAAGTTTGCTGAAGGCGCAGCTGACATGCAGTGAGGGATTTGCGTCTTTAATAATCTACGACAGTTTGCGATCATTGAACAGTATGAATGATAAATTAATCGATATGAAACAGGCCCTTAAAGTCACGTCTCGCTTTCAGTTTCGGGCTTAGGCACACTTGCACTCACACTGTAAGCGTACCGCGCCTGAGCCCAAGTGAACCGTGCTCAGGCCCACCTCTCCCAACTGGGCCAGGGCCCGGGCTCGAGGATCTTATGAGCTCAAGGCTCTCTCCTGGGACAGCATGCCAAACAAGCTTTATAATCAATCATCAGCTAAGTGTAAACTCTTGAAATCTTGAAAAAGGGGTTAAATAGGTGCCCTTTAAAATGCACAATTCCTCTCAAAAATTATATATAATATAAAAAAAAATGTTTTCTATCTGGGATGGACCACTGTTAACTGATGCCCTGGCTTCACTTTGTGTATCATGACAGCGTTTTTTTTGTAATTCTCTCTCTCGCACACAGGAGGCATCGTTGTCGGAAAGCTGGAACCGGCTTTACATTTCATTCACGGGGAGGAAGGGGGGATAAGCAGAACAAAAAAAGCAATGAATATATACATTTATAAATATAACTCTACTGGTGTGACCATTCTGCAATAACAGAAGAGGGATGGAGAAAGAGCAAAAAAAAATTAAATGACAAAAAGACATGAAGAATGTATGACACATACGAGAGAGAGAGAGAGAGAGAGAGAGAGAGAGAGAGAGAGAGAGTGGTAAGAGAAACGGGATGGTTGGAGGCATCGGATGACTGTTTAATCTTTCTTTCTGTCGTTCTCTCTTCTCACTTCCTGTGTCTGTGCTGATGGGACATCCGTAGATGAACTCTCTTGTCTTTCCGTCCTTCGTTTCTATGGCCCTTGATTCCTCAAGAACGGCTGCAAGTCGCTCCTTCTTCAGTCTAATAGCAACGGATGTTTGTGGCAACTCAACCTGGACTTCAGGGATGTTTACATGCGCTAGGGTTCAGAGGAAGTGTACTTAAAAGACGACTTCGCTGGATGTTTCTCAATCACGAGAGCGAGCACAAGCTGAGAAAAGAGCGCAGGGAAAGAGTGAGGCCGCAAAGGGCACAATTCTTGCTCAAGTACTACTAGATGTTTGTTTGTTTTTTTGTTTGGTTTTCAAACCTTTTAGATTAAAGACAAAAAGTCCGAAAAGAGAGGGAGAGAGAGAGAGAGATGATAAAGGAAAGCTGGTGGGTGAGACTGACTGATAGATGCTTGCGAACAAAGCAAGTGACCAGCAGAAATGAGTCCTGACGGACAGAATCATTCTAACAACGCAAGCCATAAAAGAAGACAAGACGTGGACGGAGGTGGAGAAACGGGGGGACGGGACGGGAGGGAGGGAGGGATCCGGGTGTAAACCAGTGAGAGAAATCGTTTAGCTTCTGTGTTGCGATGCATGTCAAAACAACCAAGACGACAATGAACTAAAACGTTCGGGGAATAAGACAAATATGAAGTTAAAAATGAGTAAAATTACGTGTACATTAAACATATGAGGTTAAGAGCTTGGGGAACAATTTGTAAAATTGTGTGTATTTTGATTTTGATTTTTTATTTTTATGATAACTATATTTATTTTCTTTATGTATGTATGTATTGAATAACTGTATGTACATGTTCATTTAATAATTCTGACTGTAATTTAATTTGATCTAGTTTAAAACGTAAATATGAGATATTCAAAACATGGTCATTAAAATATGCTACTTGTATGTGTACATTTTGACAAACGAAATTGTGTTATGATTTCAAAACAAACCATTGCTGTTTGACGAGGATGACAGTGATTCGAATTGAAAATGATGTCTGCAAAATAAAACAATAATGATGATAATGATAAAAATCTAAATAAAATAAAGTGTTACTAATGGTACCGCAGAGTGATTTCGACATTTGTGCATGCGAGGTAACATTTTACGACTGCAAATCGGTGTACTTGCTGGTTTTTTTTTATTACAAAACAAACTACAATCATATATTCCATTTTGTATTTTACTAAAGCCCCTCTTGCTTTTTCATCTACATTGTAAAAAAACAAAACATCCGTATACAAAAATATCTACCGTACAAAGATTACATAATACTTGTGAAATACAATGTGAAAAATGACATCAAACCCTGTGAACTGACATCCGCAGCTTTCTTAATACAGTAATCAGGGAATTGGACTACAGATTATTTCATCCGATATTATTTTCTGACTGCTGTACATGGGGGAACCATCAGTCCAATTCAACGAGGCACTTATGTGTTAGACGTAATCCCCACCAAAGGCAAATCCTCTATCGTTTAAGGTTGTTATAAATACACATATATTTGCATGAAGTATAGGTTTTACATATTGTACATATATGCAGAAATATATTAATATCAAGAACTTACGCTTACATACTAATTCAAAAGTAATAACTTATTGTCTGTATACTATAGATACAATAAAACAAATGTAACACAATATACGAAAAGTACGGGGGGAAAATGAGTCTCGGTAATGAGGTTTTCTTGTTTGCGTGAGTTTGCACACTGGCCTAGTGAGACGTGAATAATCATAACCTCACTTACAATCACTTCAAACCTCTTATCACTTGAAGTAAAGGCACAAAGACTTGAATGTTGCTGTGACTAGGAGGAACACTTGTGTGCAATATAATGGAATAGTCCCACCTTCTAACTTAAAGAGCCAACCCAGCTAGCATTTGTTTTGCTTTTAAAAGATGTCTAATAAATGTCTAAACATAGTCGCCTTGGCTAAAGCAAGGCTAAATTCAGTCAAAATCTAATAGACATCTAAGAATAGGCCAAAACTAGACTAGTCATTAAATAAACAGGAATGAATGACTACACATATAAAGTCTGTCTAATCTGTCTACTTGATGACTTTTGGGCTATTAGATGTCTATTAGATTTTCATTAGCTCAAGTTTAGCCTTGTTTTAGCCAAGCTGTCTACGTTTAGATGTTTATTAGACATTTATTAAACACAAAATTGTTTACTGGGAACTGTCAATTAGTAAAGTCACTGCAACACTGCAGCAGCTTTAAAAACCTTGTGTGCTTGGGACAGTGCATAGCCATTTGCGGGACCAATCTGAACAAAAGGCACAAAAATATAACAGTTCATATCAGATTTTATAGCTGATTTGGAATATTGTTCAGTTATGAGTTGGCAAGATGTTTGTGAATTCACTGTTCAAAAAGTTGGTCTTGCATGCCCAAAATAGCTGCCCAGAGGCATTGCAAATATTATGCCAATGTCTTAACTTTAAGGGGTCCTATTATGTTTTTTGAATGTTGGTCAGTGTGTAGCATGTATGCTTTGGATTAAAAAACCAAAATCTTCAAAATTACAAGTCTCAAAAGTCTATTCTACTCCAAAGGGAGGTATTAAGGCCCAATCCCGATTTAATTATTGTATCCCTACCCCTTTCCCTTGGCCCTTAAAAACAAGTGTGAAGGGGAAGGGCTTCAAAATGTACCCCTAAGAATTGGGACAGCACTACAGCAGCTGCACACATAATCATATGTCATCGATCTCTTGCTTCATATGAGATCAGGCGATCGCGACTGCTGTAGTCATTCCAGTTGTGTTATTTTTTGGTATTTATCTTCAGGAAATAACGATCTGATGTGGCAATAAGATCATAACTATACTGAGCATTTACACCATGGCCATAGACATCTATGTAAACACACCAAAAACAACATTAACATTATAGCAGACACTGTAAAAAGCTCATTCTCAGCCACTAGACTGTTCTGACAGGGTATTCGAGTGTCAGAATGTTGTGGGACTGCTGTACGGGAGTTATTATTAGGGATTATAGATTGCGGAATTTTGCGGTTTTTATTTTAGCGTTTTTTTATAAAAGCATGATGGTAGAACATGAACGCGGTTATGAATATATTAAAACATGTGCTTGTTTGTTGCAAAAATTTGTAATAATGACAAAAAATACTAATTTGTGGATCTCCTTACTTCCGGGTGCAGCGAAACTGCCGTTGTAGCTGGTGTATTTTGGGAAATGTTCTTACCCCTTGGTTTCGAGTGTGGTCCTGAAAAATTTTCGTTCGAAGGGGTATCTATTCCTTCCCCTTAGCCCTAGGCCTTCAAGCTAAAGAGAATTGGGACACCCCTACCCCTTCACGGGGTAAGGGGAAGGGCTAAGAGGTAGAATTAATAATTGGGCCTAAGTTTTAGAAATATAAAGAACTTCAATGAACAGCTCATTTGGACTATTAGTACTGTTTTTCAGAGTTTATGATGTCACAGAAAGGCCCAAAGTCCACCTATGGAAATTGGAATAGTTGGTGGGAAGGGGCAAAACCACAATAACGTTGCAACTCTGATATGTTTAGCTATATCCGAGCATGTAAAGATTTTGCGCAATCCTCTTCACCAATATTCTTGGCTCTAATTGATTATTTTGTAAAAAAATCTGATATTCCAAAATATGTGTAAAAACACGCATTTAGTTTTTAAATGACATTTAATCATCATTAAAAATTATCATATTAGTTTATGATGAGTGACCATGTTAGTCTGTGGTGGAGAGATTAGAGCTGCTGGATTTACAACACGTCAATTCATCGTCTTATAAAATAGTGGCTGGTTTAACTGAGAGTAAACATTCTAGTTTCATGAAGAGGTCTATCTAGAGGTCTAGAGAGGTCTATTTTTCTGTTGAATAATGGCCCTTTTCCACTGAGTGGTACAGTACGGTTCGGTACGCTTTTATGTCCGTTTTCACTGTCAAAAAGCATACCGAACCGAACTGTACCTTTCCACTTTTTCTACACCCTTTCGAAAGGGTACCAAACACGAGAAAAGGTACCAAGAGGCGAAGCTACATGCTCAGCTGAACGCTGATTAGTTACAAAGATATGTCACGATCTCGTGGAGCTAGCCAGAATGAAAACAAAGGAACCGCCATGTTTTTTAAATACACAGTCGAGATATTACATCGTAAAACTATATGCATATAATAACGAACCATGGATGACCCAAGCTCAAACAAACCTTGTAGTTGTCTTGATAAACAGCCACAAAGCCAAAAAGAACAAAATCTGCCGTGTCCTGTTGTTGTTTTACGAGGCTGTCTAAAAGTGCAAGCGGTTTTCGCTTTCTCCAGGGAGCTCGCGATCGTGTCTATATTTGATATAACAAACTTCTTGAGCTGATGAGAATAACGTGTGTGTAATTATTGAAGTGTCTTCGACGTCTGATCCTTTCAGAAAAGAAAAGGACAAACGCGAGAGCGAAGCGCGAACAAACACAGGAGAAGCCCGACAAAACACAGGAGCAACTTGTTTTAGCAACCTGAATCACAAACAAACTGCCTTGTTTATCATCGCCTTTTGGACTATTATGAACTCGGAATGACAAAAGTACTCTCTTAAAGAGACTGCATGTGCTGGTGAAGATTACAGACACAGATGAGAGGTTAGCTCTGACTGTGGGCAATGTTGTGTGTTGTTTTTGAACTCAAATAAGGACTAAATGTATGCTGTGTGTAGTTTATCTGTAATTGGTAACATATCGGAAACTGTAAGGGTCTGTATGTGTTCATATATGCTGCAGTTATATATTTATTTTATGTAATTGCAGGTATATTATATAGTTACAGTAGGCTATTTCGCACTGTCATTGATCTGCAGTTATAATCAAATATTCAAATATAATCAAGTATTTATGTTTAAAGCATCTGTTTTTTAGAGGTTCTTCCCATATGATATGGGAACGATCTGCACAGCTTTACTGTAGACATTTATTCGAGCAAAAATGACGTAGACTGAAACTCTCTGTCGTACACCATGCCCACCAAAAGTGTACCCTTAGTGTAGTGGAAACGAAAGCCTGATAAAGGTGACCCGTACCGACCCGTACCCGTACTGTACCACTCAGTGGAAACGAGCCATAACACATATCCTCAGTGTAAAGTGATTATCATTGCCATCTCCATACCAGTGTGTATTTTACAAAACTATAAATGTTTTGTTTTGCTAGTACATATACAGTATGGATTCAAATGTCTGCAACTCAAAGCAAACGTTACATCATTGAAAACACTGATCTTTGCCTGACCCGCAACTAATTAAGACATTTGTGCAGGGAAGAAAGGTATTGTAATATAGTGAAAAATAATGTGTTTTTCGAACCACCAAGCATAAGACCACGTTCTAGCACACTGCCAAAATAGAGCAAAATAGGAACCCTAGAATAGGGATTTGAAAAAATAAATATATTTTAAAATTTAGACAAATCTTGTTGTGTGTTGATACGGGATTGTAACAATTGTTAATCTGCCAGGACACTTGTGTGAATTTGATGCATTTGATTCACTCTAAAACTCTTTAAGATTGTCCACTTTCAACCACTTCACATTTTTGTGGAAAAAAAAAGTTTATTACAGTGATGCCATACAGTTGCCTAAAGATCCTTTTAGGGCAAATTTAGTCAACATTTTATTTTCATATTGTAAAGCACAATCTTCCTTCACCAGTCCAACTGACATCATTTTATTTGACTAATTCCAGCACAAAACCATAGTATTTTGTATCATTTTGTGGATAACCTCTCCATTTTGTTTCATTTAAAAATATGCACATTATTTTTTAAACATCAGAAAAAGGCAAGTGGTTGAAAATGGACAAAAGAGTCAGCAGGTATAAACAGGAATGCGTCTACTTTATCTTCTCTTTATCAACAAAATGCATCAAAAACCAAATATAAGCATGGCCAAAAACCCCTGGTAAATTAAGAGAAGACTTCAAGCATTTTTTTTTTGGAGGGGGTATTCAGTAATGCAGGAGTGTCTTATTCTGCTTTTAGAGGGCCACTGTCCTGCAAATTTTACTTCCAACAAAATTGCTTTGAAGTTCCCAATCTAAGGCTGGAGCTAAACTCTGCTGAACAGAGGCCCTCTGGGAACAAATCCAGACACTCCTGGTTGAATGCAGTAAAATTCAGACATTTTTAAGAGTGACTTAAGTAATGAAAAACTTTCTGGTGCCACCGTATCCTTTTGTGTTCCAAATCACTACAGGTTCTGAGGGCAACTTGAAGGCAATAAGGTTTTCATTTTCCTGATTATCCCTCAGTGAGGTACAGCAATGAGGCTTTGTCAAGTGATATGTAGTAACATCTGGAAAGGAAATATCCCCCACACAGTGGACCAGAATAGACACAGTCCCTTAAACACTCTTAAACATTCACATAACCTGTCAACCCTTCCTTCAAGAAAGTCCATACTAACTGAACCTTCTGCCTTCTTGCTCTCTTCCCTTTTCGAGCTTCCTATCAGTGTAGTACTTTCCTCTGTTGAGCAGCACACAAACGCAGGAGGAGTTGATACGGATCCACCTCCACCCTACCTTCATGTTGACATCTGAGGTGAGGGCCCGTACAAACGACTGTTTGGTTTCGCACCTGCTCACCCAATGTTTTTTATCCACCCCCAAGCAGCCTGCCCCCTCCACCCCTTGCCCACTGCCATTTCCTGACACGCGACACCTTGTTTCATAGAAGTACTGCTTCAGTGGCTTAGCCTGGGTCGGGATGTTTTCCAAAACAGTGACATTTTTTTCATGATAGTCCACTGCGGTTTTCTTGTCAATCACCCACATGCTTTCGGCCTCACATACAGAGCGTTCACGGCCTTGTGTGTTTTGTCCAACCTGTCGCTTGCGGCGGGCTCTAGAAATGTGGTCAGCAGAATCAGAGACACCCAAGAGTAAGTTCCTGTATGCCTCTTTGTCACCTCCATGACTAGGTGTCGTAGAATCCATTGTGTGGCTTTCCCCATCCTCGACATCATCGCTGGCCAACAAGCCCAACTCCAGCATTAAGAGCAGAGGAGGATGTTTGGGTGGGGAAAGACCCGAGGAGAAGAGCACTCGAGGATGGGCGTCCAGCAAAACCAGCTGATCTTCTTCGATACGAAAGCCTGGATCCATTTTGAACTCTTTTCCGATGGTGCTCCCTTGCGGTTGAGCTTTGTCCTGGTGGTCCTGCACAGGTACCTTAAGACCTTCAAGAGGTTTATTTCTTGCATTTATGTCATCTTTAAGAAAAGTCTCAACCCTGCTTTCTTCGTGTAACTGTCTACGGTCAAGCTGGCCAAAACTGGCTTTTTCGACCAAGTTCTTTTGTGATTTGTATTTTCTATGATCATGCGTCCTGGATGCATCTTCTCTGGTAGTCCTATCTCCTTCACTTGTGTAGTCCTGCTTTGCGTTATTGAAAAGATTGTGTTGTGTTAAAAGATTATCTTGGTTTGCTCTACCCTTGGATATACGGTCGTCATCTGTTCTGTTAGGAGCTATGTCAGGTGTGCTGTAGTTGTTGTGAGAAACAGCACCATGAGGGTGGTTGTGCACTGATGAGTTGGTCTCAGCTTTCGGGACACTGGTACTGTTGTTGCCGTTTCTTTCAGGCTCTATCGTCGCGGCAACAAGCCTGGGCACAGGACTTTGAGGGAAAGGCAGGGCCGAGGCGATCACCATGGCAACCAGGGGAAGCCAGTGCATCACTCCCAAGACGTGTCAACTATGAATAGGTAAAAAAGCAAGAATTAAAAAGTGCACAAAAGATGAAATTACAAATATTTACTTCTCAATGAAAGGAGTAACAGATACATTTTAAGGATGTGTTCACACTTCCAGTTCAGTTCTCTTGGTTAATTTGGTCCAAACCAAAGCTAAGAAGTATATTTTATGATAGAACTTATTAAACATTGAAAATAGTGCTTGTTATTAGTACATGCAAGGCTATTTTTTTTTCAGCAGATAACTGAATTTTACCCATTCTGAAGTGTACAGGGCAACATTGCAACTATGATGGGGATGAAAAGTGCTTGAGCATTCTTTCCATTTTATGCCAATTTTAGAACAGATTTTTGATTTGCTTAAATATATTTGGTAAGTGTTCCATTCATATTTCAGTTTAACTGCACCAGAGTTTGTTGGGACTGAGATCCACCCCATCTCAGTTTGCTTGTTTGGTGTGCACCAGGTTTGGATATCAATGTTCACACCTACACAAAAACAGTAATCGCACAAGAATTTGCTTCAACTGAACCAATCTGCCAAGTGTGAACACACTCTAAAATTACAATCCTGAATCTGCCGGTGAATATTATCTCTCTGTAGTTGTTAAACGTGATCTATAATGCATCTTGTTTAGACCTATATCTAATGACTCAGTCTTTTGAATCTATTACGCCCCATTCACACGGCGTGTCCATTTACTTTGAATGGGTGACGTCAAGTGCAGCCGAACTTAATTGGGGATTCATTGGCACGGCTTCAGCAGCGTTGCTCGCTGCAGAAGTTGGGAATTTCTCAACTTTTCAAGCACCAACAGAAGCAACAGCCAATTGCTTTATGCAAATACCCCAGCTGAGACTTAATGCAGACTAATTTCATTGGCTGACACTGCTATGACGATCATGATCAACCTCAGACACTCCCTCCGTCAAGCGTTGACGCTGAAGCCCCACATGAATCGGACGTTAGCCTACTTGTTCTTAGGTAACTTGTTTTGGCTGAGCCAAAGATAAGTTAATAAACTTATAAATTTCTGTGAACCAAACACTGATTTTGCACGTTTGACCGATTTCTTGCCTTTAACTCCTATATTGTATAACCATATTGTACTTTATACTTTTATAAATATTATTGATTATTAAAATTATAGCTACTGAGTATAATGTCCAGCTATTGGCTATCTCATATTTCACATGCATTTCCTTTGATCATTTTTATTGTGTGCATGTAGCCTGACAATGAAATATTTTTCTATGAAAATGAAAAGAGGCAGCCGTTTAGTTATTAATTTGCATACAGTGAAGATGATGGGCATATAAAACGAAAAATGGCTTCTTCAGCATTTCCAAACACTCTGTTTTTAGGGCTCAAAAACTCTGGGGTAGTGTGGACAGAAGGCGTAACCGTAGCAAAACTTATGCGTTTTAAAACTAAAATGTATTTGTGTCAATGGGGCCTAAAATAGCAGCATATTTTTACTATATTCTTGCAAATAGTCAAGTGTAACTCATTAAATTTAAAATAATAACTTCATGAAAAGGACTTGGTTAATCCATCAGTTGTTGAATCTGGATCTTTGATGTTTAAATGTACGTACTTATGGGCAAATCCAACTTAGGTTTGGTTTCACCAGATGATTCACTAGGGGAAAAAATCATTTCATGCCAACTCCAAAATGGGAAATCAAGTTTTATCATGCTATTAAGTTAAACTGAGGGGGGTAAAAAGTTGCACTGTGAGATATACTGAGCTAAAATTTACAATTACTCTTATGTGGATGTACAGTATATACAGCACTTTGAGGTGGCAGCAGGATTTAAATGAACCACCTCAATACCGGCTTAATAAAAAGAAGTCAAAATAAAGCTATAACTGTTAAACAGAGCTTTACTGCTTTGGCGTATGCCAGTGGAAAAACTATGCAGATTTGCAGACAGCAGATTCATGTCTTTGTGTTAAAGAGAGAGAGCGGAGCCACAAACATGCTTAACTATGGCTTGCTCTGGTTGGTCAGCACAGATATGAAATCATCGGCTAGTCAACGTCTGGCAAAGCTCAGTTTGAAATAAAGCCACTAACAGTGTTGGTCTAGCACTGGCCTAGTTTCACACGAGACCACAAACAACTCTGGTATGTGTGGAAAAATGTGTAAATTTTACAGCTTATGAGCATGGCTGAGGCAAACAAAAAGATGCCACTTTACTGCATGAGCCAAAGAATAAATTCCACTGCTCTGGGCTTCAAAAATGCATTCGTAAAATCATATGCTTTAATCTTTGTCTATATACAGTTGAAGTCAGAATTATTAGCCCCCCTTTGAATTTTTTTTCTTTATTTTTTTATATTTACCAAATGATGTTTAACAGAGCAAGGAAATTGTTACAGAAATTGTTACATTGTTAATTGTTTTAAAACCTTTTAAAGGTCAAAATTATTAGCCCCTTTAAGCTATATATTTTTTAGATGGTCTACAGAACAAACCATTGTTATACAATAACTTGCCTAATTACCCTAACCTGCCTAGTTAACCTTATTAACCTAGTTACGCCTTTAAATGTCACTTTAAGCTGTATAGAAGTGTCTTGAAAAATATCTAGTCAAATATTATTTACTGTCATTATGGCAAAGATAAAATAAATCAGTTATTGGAAATGAGTTAGATACGACTATTATGTTTAGAAATGTGTTGAAAAAAATCTTCTCTCCATTAAACAGAAAAAGGGGAAAAAAATAAACAGTGGGGCTAATAATTCTGACTTCAACTGCAGGTTTGACCCGATGATCCCATATTCACACATATCTGTAACACGACTCTCAGCAATGATGAGAATACCTCTGAGATTTGGGTTATTTATCGACAGGAAAGGCAAAGTTCAGTAGTCTTCTATAAGACAGGCTTCTGGCCTCGAGGCGGTGATTTATGTGTTTATTTAGTGGGGGTTAGAGTAAAACTACACTGATGGATTATAATCTCTTCCTTTTACTTTCAGCACTCACTTCTGGAAACACACATTCTGTCAACCACCAGGTGGAAGCAAAACCACCACATCTAAAATGACCAGATGATGTTGCTACTTGTGCCATCTATCTGTCTATAAATCATAGCTGCATTTAGCTGATAGAATATCTACAGCAAACCAGTTATATTGTGAAATACTGCTACAGTTAGAAGAACTGTTTTCTTATTAAAATGAAATTTATTCCAGTGAGACAAAGCTGTATTTTAAGCTCTATGATGAGTTTATATGATGAGTTTAGGTGGCATGGTGGCTCAGTGGTTAGTACTGTTGCCTTACAGCAAAAAGGTCGCTGGTTTGAGTCCAGGCTGGAGCAGTTGGCCTTTCTGAGTGAATTTTGCATGTTCTCACCAAGTTTGTTTGGGTTTCCTCTGGGTGCTCCAGTTTGCCCCACAAGAAAATGTGATATAGGTGAATTGGATGAACTAAATTGGCATGCATGTGAGAGTGTATGAGTGTTTCCCAGTACTGGGATGTGGATGAAAGTGCATCCGCTGTGTAAAACGCTGTAAAATGCTGGAATAGTTGGCGGTTTATTCCGCTGTGATGACCCCAGATATATAAGGGATTAAGCCGAAAGAAAATGAACGAATGAATGATAATAAGGTATTATATCATTAAAAAAACCATTGAACTCATATTTGTGACATTACAACTTGCCTTACCGTAAATTTTAGATTAATTTAGATTAAAAATAGTTTAATGCATAAAGTGAAATATAGCTTTCTTGTAATTAGTGCAAATATGAATTATAAGTTGTTTATGCCAAATCAAAATAGTAAATTGTAGGGATGCTCTGATCCGGATTTTTGCAGCCGATACAGAGTACCGATACCTTGTCATGATTATCAGCCAGTACAGAGTACCGCTTCTAATGCTTCAAGCTTTATAATGCATTAAGCACATTTTCCCTCTAAGTATGATACTTAAGTGGAGATTTCGCCTTACCTAAGAGAATAAATTAAGGATGTTGCAAATAATCCTTTAAACACATCTTTTTTAACCATTTGTAGGTGTGAACATATTATGGCCAGAAGCAGCTTTACAGAAAATAATATAACACAGATATAAAAATTGGTTCTGCTCGTGTCATTGAAGCTCAAAACATGGTAAATACAATGGTTGCACTTGCAACAAAGAGACCAACTCTCATGTGTTGTGGCTGTTGTAGGCTATGTATAATATACGGGAGTACAAGTGTGTCTTTCTCGGCTTGTAACTCCTAAACAAACACCTGTGATCGTTTCATGATGTGGGCCAGAATGGTGAGTACCGATCGAGTCATTAAATGTGATTATTGGCCGATACCGATATTCGGCCGATCGATCAATCCTTAAATTGTTACGAAAATGCTATTTACATTTCAGTGCAAATAGCGATTCTATTTAACGATGTAAACAGTGCTGTATTTTCTTTGCCAAATGTGTAGTTAGATACTATGTATACTTAGTGGAAATAGTAAGTCTACATTATAAAACAGAGCACAATAGTACTCTATTAAAAATAGGAATATTTATCAAATGGATACCACCTTGGGACAATAAAGTCCTTTCAACATCCAACTCAAACAAATGTTACTGCCACATGCTTTAAGCCCTACGCCACTGCTGCCATTGTTTGTATTTCTGGTTGTCCTATTAGGCATAGGAGTCAGTGTTAACCCTTGTGTGCTGTTGAGGATGTTTTCATCCACACTGGGTTGAATTTGAGTCTTATTTTGGCCACAACTTTTTCTGTTTCAGCAAATGGAATGATTTTTGGTGACAAACCTTATTTTGACACATATTTGGGAAAGATGCTTTGAAATTTTTTTAATCTAAGTTGATATTTAGCAGCACCATGTTTGTGTTTCATAACAATAAATTTTTATGAGGTGGGTCATTAGCCCAACGCTCAACCCCCAACCTGGTGGACCGGGCAAGTTTACAACCCTTTCTTATGTTCGTGGCTGTTTTTGTCCCATTGACTTCCTTCATAATGACATTTTTTTATTGCAAAGACATGACACCATATACTCAGGGATGGGCAGTATTTATGATACATGTATTTCAAATACATATTTTAAATACAAAATAGTATTTTGTAACTTGTATTTGATAGGGTTTATAAAAAGGGGTTTATATTGTGTATCAAATTACTTTAATGACTTGTATTTTGTATTTTTTAAATACTGTAAAATACTTTGTATGATGTCTACATGATGACTTCATAAAAACGCAGCCTCACATGGATGATTTCTCAAATTAGTTTTTACAAAAAATTGTAGTTTTAGAAGGAATGCTGATGCAGATGCTAACAAAATAAGACAAACAACATACAATTGCTACAAAACTTCCTTGGCTGTTTCAAATGCTAGTAGCTGATC
This sequence comes from Danio tinwini, assembly GCA_903798205.1. Taxonomy (NCBI): domain Eukaryota; kingdom Metazoa; phylum Chordata; class Actinopteri; order Cypriniformes; family Danionidae; genus Danio; species Danio tinwini. The sequence goes on from CAIGQZ010032144.1 coordinate 4,262,673, forward strand.
TGCAGGTGCTCTTTATAGTTAATGAAGAGGAAAGATGTTAAAGAAGCACAATGCAGTATATGAGACACAAATATTTAATAATACTCCAGTCTATACAGTCTGGTCAAAAACTCCAGACTCCTGTTACACAGCAGCAGGATGTATATAAAGGGTTTATTTGCAAAAACAGATCCATTTTTTTGAGGTATCATTACCAAAACTGGAGATGTTAGTGGTTTTCAGAAATCATGTTGTTACACTAAAGGGCACCTATGGTGAAAAATCTACTTTTCAAGCTGTTTGGACAGACATATGTGTATGTATGTTGTATAGACCGTCATATTGGGCTGATATAAACACACTCAGTCCTTTTTTTTTAATTTAACAACATAAAAACGGTGGACCAATTGGAGCGGTTTTGAGACCGACCGCAACTTGACGTAGGAGTGCGGTCCCCCCGCCCACAGAATTGATTGACAGCTGCGTATTAACATGTCTCCATAGTAACGTGTGTAATCATATCAAACAGACACAGGACCAGGACATGAGCAAACTAAGCAACCATAAATTAAAGGTTTGTTCAGTTTGCTAGGATCATCAATCATCATCAAATGTGATCAAGAGTGAGTTTTACAAGTTTAAAATGTTTTAAAACAGTGCATGTGTGTAATGAATTACAGCCATTTACTTCATCAACACAGCCGCGTGTCAGAACAATCATAAAAGACGCTTCAATACCGGTTTGTGGACGTTAAATCAGGTTTATTTTGTACATTAACATAACAGACATCCATACAGCAGTGGAGATTAACCTGTATTCTGTCACATTTGCGTGCAAAAACAGTGCAAAGCTAAACGCGCGCTGTCTGTGTGTGCCTGTCAGCGCTGTGTGTGTGTGTGTGTGTGTATTTGTGTGTGTGCGTGAACTTTGTAACGACATTGTGTGTGACTCATCCTGCAACTCCACAACATGCATCAAATACTCATTGGTAAAGTTTTTACTGTTGTTTTTCCTCACAAACGTTACGTGAGATCTTATTCCTTCGTGTTTGTCTGTTGTCTGACGCAGCCGAGGGAGCTGCTGCCAGGCACGTGGAAACGGTGGGCGTGAAGGACTAGCCTTAAAGGCGCAGTACACAAAAACAGCTAGCTTCTGCTAAATGCTACAAAAAAGGAACTTATGACAGGTATAATAAAAAATCTGATGGGTGTTTTTAGATGAAACTTTACAGACACATTCTGGAGACACAAAAGACTTATATTAAATCTGGAAAAAGTGGTAACCTATGTGCCCTTTAAGTACGAAAGATTTCAATTGCAAAAATAGATTATTTATAAAAAAAAAAAAAGTAAACAAAAAAATGTAATAAGGGCTGTATGGTGGCTTAGTGGTTAGCACTGTCACCTCACAGCAAGATGGTCGCTGGTTCGAGTCCCGGCTGGGCCAGTTGGCATTTCTGTGTGGAGTTTGCATGTTCTCCCCATGTTGATGGGAGTTTCCTACAGGTACTCCGGCTTCCCCCACAATCCAAAGACATGTGCTATAACTTAATTGAATAAACTAAATTGGCCGAAGTGTATGAGCGTGTGTATGTGTGAATGAGTGTATATGGGTGTTTCCCAGTACTGGGTTGCAGCTGGAAGGGCATCCGCTGTGTAAGAATATATGCTGAAATAGTTAACTCTGCTGTGACGACCCCTCATAAATAAGGGACTAAGCAAAAAAAAAAAAAAGAATGAAAATTAAAATAACCTCTTCATATATCACCATATTAAAATATATGACAATGAAGAGATATAGTTCTATGTTCCACCTCATTATCTGAATTAGATGGTTTTTACAGTTCATCCAGAGATCATCTTTAAGACAGGACTTTATGTGTGAAATTTGTACAAAATTTATACTAAAGTCAATAAAAAACAAAAGTTTATGAATACCTTTTCATGTACAGTAGAGGTGTATGAGGTTGCAGAGAAGCAGACTTAAACTTGCACTGAGAAATGCTGTTGCTGTCAATCATTGTTTACTTCACTAAGCCAGTTTGATGGTGAGAGGATTGATCGAATAGGCCTGTCGATAGAAGACTTGCAAGGAAATTTCTAGCTATACCTTGTAAAAGTATTTTGCCATATTTTCAAAATACAAAAAAAAGTATTTTATTTTGATACATTTGTGGCTGCTGTATTTTGTAGTTTATTTAGATACATAAAATTGAGGTATTTTGTATTTTATTTTAAAATATATGTCAATGTATTTTTGCCCATCCCTGTACTCATGCGTTCTTGATTGTTGCTGGTTTTCCCTGTTGGGAAGAGGTAATTTTTTTTTACATTTTTCCTATTGATCTCCCAGTGCAAAAAATTGTAGTTTCTGCTTTCTATATGTTCTATATGTGAGTGTGTGTGTGAGAGAGACACCTTTGCGCACTTGTCTGAGACGATCAAAATAAGCAGCTCAGCTCTCAGAACATAGTAAGTGAGTATGTATACACACACAATATAATCTGCTGTTTCACTCCATATAAAAGCCAGAACCTTTTTTTGCACAGGCCTATCAAAAGAGTTAATGCTGCCAACTGATGCTCAACAGTAAAAATTACACATTGTACCTCCTGCCTACATGATTATATGCTGTCACAGCTTTGCAGTCAAAAAATGTCAAAAAATGTCATAATAATAAATATCAATGGGGCAAAAACAGCCACAAACATAACAAAATGGTAGTAAATTTGAACAGTACCAAGGGTTAATAAGCTCTGTCAGCTATTTACAACAATATGTACAAACTACACAAAAATAAATAAACATCAAAAATATCTGACCTAGAGTCATCTTCTCACTGATGATACAGTAAGGGACGTGTCCAGTGTTATAGGCAGGTGTAAATCACTCACCAATCCTGTTATTGTCCCGCTGAGAGATGAGGGAGGGAGAGGCAGTTTAAGAGAGAAAGAGTGTTGAAAAAAGAAGAATGCTCAGTATGTCAGTGATGCGGCTGAGAAGATTCCTCCTGGGTTTCCCCAGGCGGGACACTTGAGAAAAAAAAATGAAGCGGGACGGGGGTGAGTGAAACCAGCAAACACAGAGTCGAGTCACTGATGGTTTGGGGAGAGATAATCATTAGGCTCATAAGGAGAGAGTGGGTGGACAGGAAGGCTGTTGCAAAGTGCAAAATCACCACTTGTGACGCTCCTAATAACAGCACTCCACCCCGGACGCTGTTTTCTAATAACACTCAAGCCAAACCAACACGCTCGCACACAATGCACAACCGAGCCTGCGGACACACGCACAGAAAGAAAGAATGCCACCACGTTCACATGTATGCATGCCAGAACACGGAGAAATGCATGTATGAGTGATTATTTCCTCTTTATGTCGAACGTATAAACAGGTGTGCGATATGCAAATGAGATTTGATTTTCTTCTAAATGCAAATTAGCTTTACGGTATGCATGATGAATTCTGCAGGTAGAGATTTATAGTCTTATGTGCATGCAAACAATGACGGAAACATTTTGTGCATCTGACAACACTTTGCTTTATTTTTAACAACCTTTGTAAAAAAAAAAATTACATTATTTAACAACAAAAAATGATAGGATATTAATGTACCTGCTGACCTCACTAACACTACTTCCAACAGCAAGCTAAATTTCCCATGTGGTGTCCCATCCAGGTACTGACCAGGCTCAGCCCTGCTTAGCTTCAATGAGTAACCTTTTGGGCTGCAGGGTGATATATATTAAATAAAGCGTTATAGCGTGTAGTGAGATGGACTAAGTCCCTGTGTAAATGGATGGAAGAACCAATATTTGGATATGTTTTTCAGTATTTTGATTGTGTTGTGATAATTGAAAGAAATATAGAAGTCTAGGTTTAAAAACTAGAATTAAGTTGTTTGAAATGCATTATTTTGGTTTGGTGTGGTTTTGGTTTATTTTCAACAACTGTTTAAATTCAATAACTTGGCATGTGTCATTATTAGGCATGGGACGATAACCATTTTCAAGGTATTGCACGGTTTGGAAAATTCAAAGTTTTAAAACCGCCAAAATGTTCTGCTATACCATTTGTACGATATATGTAAGATTTTTTTTCCATTTGATTTGTTTACATTTTTAGGACAACAGTATCTCCAGCAGAAAATGAACCAATTTACTATATTTATATATGCAAAGATGCTGTTTTAAATAGTAATCTGTGTTGTTGAAACAAATGAAGACAGTAGAAGTCAACGATTCATTTGAATAATTTAGTCAGACTGTTCACATGTTTACCGTTACTGTGTGTGTATGTATATATATATATATATATATATATATATACACTGAGCCACCGTGTCGCTATATATATATATATATATATATAAATATAGAGCGACACAGTGGCTCATTGGTTAGCACTAAGGCTGCATATAGTATTTGTTTCAGCATCGTTATCGCAATGTGATCATTCGAAATAGTCACATAGCAATTATATGCAATGTTGAGTCTGGATTATTTTTTATCATTTCGCAAGAGTTTTTTGAGGCCTGTGACTGTGTGAGGGTTTTAAAAGCATTAAGGCATAATAAATTGTATCGTTTGTAACATTGACAAATTAATAAAAAATTATTTTATTGAATTGTTTATAAAATGTAGACTATGCTGTATTATTTTACATTTGATTAAAAAGTTACTGTATATTTAATTACAGTTTGACTTCTTGGAAAATAATAAAATATCTGTTTATTTAATTGGTATCTTTTTTTATTATTGAATTTATCTCAGCTTGTTACTTATATTTTATGCGTGTACACTCCCCTACAGAATCAATCAATCTAAAATTATAAATCCTTTCAAAATAATTATTCAACAAATCTAGTGAAATATCGCAATATTTATGTCAGAATAAAAAACAAATTACAATGTTAGACTTTTCCAATATCATACAGCCCTAGTTAGCACTGTCACCTCACAGCAAAAAGGTCGCTGGTTCGAGTCCTGGCTGGGTCAGTTGGCATTTCTGGGTGGAGTTTGTATGTTCTCCCCGTGTTCGCGTGGGTTTCCTCCGGGTGTTCCGGTTATTAGGTACTAAGCCGAAGGAAAAAAACACATATATATAAAGATTTTAAAACAATGAATAATGATTAATAAATAATTGAATCATAATTTATCAAAGTACAACATAAGTAATTAATTAATTTATATTTTAATATGTTTTTAGAATTCATGCCACATTCCATTTTTCAGCCTGCACTATAGAACTTAATGTAAATAAAGTGTATTCTAGTATGTTTGTATGTATACAAAACAATTACTATTAGTATTTCAGTATTTAGTACTACTTTAGTTGTCATTTACAAGGAAATTCTGAATAAGTGTTAAAATATTACAATTAATGTATAACTTGTTGACCTGAACACATGGTTACAGCTTTTTTTTTTTTAAGTTTATGCCCAATCCTTTTATTTATGTCCCCACAAAATTAGCACAACAAATTAACTAATAGCTAAAAACATGCTCAATTTCTAAAGAAGTGTAATCAGATTTTTTGTCTATTGAACTTTCACTGCATAAAAATAATAGATCAGGAAAATCTTTTGACTAAATCAAAAATGACTTAGATGTTTCAAGCATAAATCATGGAATTTGTTGTGGTATGTGTGTGTGTGTGTGTGTGTGTGTGTGTGTGTGTGTGTGTGTGTGT
>CAIGQZ010032144.1:4270788-4292261 GCA_903798205.1 Danio tinwini
ATATATATATATATATATATATATATATAAATGTTGTATATAAATGACACAAAAATGCACAAACAGCCAAAACACATCAAAATGTTTTGTGTAGCTAGAATCATTGTCTAGATGTACCCTAAAAAGTAAAGAGATAAAAGGTCAGTTATCAATTACAATTAGCTTAAAACTCTATAATTTTTTTTTTATTCTTTAAATTCATTTTAAAAAGAGAGTATAAAAACCACCTTTATAAAAAAGGATGTAGCACAAATTCCCTCTAGGTAAGAAAAAAACATTTTCTTGTCTGTCGGGATATTATTCCAACACAAACACAACTGACCCTCCTCTTTCTCATTAAATCATTTTTGTCTCTTAATCATGTGCAAAAACATTAATGTTTATTTTATCTTTGCCATGATGACAGTAAATAATATTTGACTAGATATTTTTCAAGAGACTTCTATACAGCTTAAAGTGACATTCAAAGGCTTAACTAAGTTAATTAGATTAACTAGGCAGGTTGGGGTAATTAGGCAAGTTATTGTATAACGATGGTTTGTTCTGTAGAGAATCTAAAAAAAAAAATTTGCTTAAAGGGGCTAATAATTTTGACCTTAAAAAATTTAAAAAAACTTTTATTCTAGCTGAAATAAAAAAATAAGACTTTTTCAGAAATAAAAATATTATCAGACATACTGTGAAAATGTCCTTGCTCTGTTAAACATCATTTGGTAAATATTTAAAAAAGAAAAAAATTTCAAATGGGGGCTAATAATTCTGATTTCAACTGTATATTCGAGTCCTGATTGGGAGGTAACGTCCGATTCCGATCGAGTCTGAAACCGCGTGATCGAATCTAGACATCCCTACTGTCTAATGATAGCGTTCAGATTCCAGATGTTTTTTGTTTGCTTCCATCATCAGATGTCTGACCAGACATGCACATCATCATTCAGTGTTAGCAATCTGTCCTGTCTAATACCAGTCAAATAGTAATAAGGATTTATCGGTGCTGTAGTGCAACATTGATCTAAGCATCCCAAGTTCGAATTGTGGCTCATGGACCTTCTTTAGATACTGTCTCCCTCTCTCCCACGTTACTGTCCTCTCAAATAAAGGTAAAATACCAAAGCAGTAAATCTTTAAAAATGGTAAAGAGGATTTGGATTTTCACCTTTAATGGACAGGACAGTGGAGATTATGGACAGGAAAGTGAGGAGAGCACAGAAAGGGGAAAAATTGGAACAGGACCTCGAGCTGGGAATAAAACTCGGTTCAATGTGAGCACTTTGGTTCTTTGTGTTGACACAATAACCACTAGGCTATTGGCGCTGACTTTTTTTTTTTACTAAAGAATGCAGCAGGGCAACACGGGAGCTTAGTAGTTAGCACTGTTGCCTCACAACAAGAAGGTCACTGGTTCGAGTCCCGGCTGGGCCAGATGGCCTTTCTGTGTGGAGTTTGCTTGTTCTCCTCATGCTTGCTTGGGTTTCCTCTGCTCCGGTTTCCCCCACAGTCCAAAGACATGCGTACATGAAAATTGGATAGACCAAACTGGCCATAGTGTTTGAGTGTGTGTGTGTGTGTGTGTGTGTGTGTGTGTGTGTGTGAATGAGAGAGTGTATGGGGGTGCATGAGTTAGTGTACTCTCAGTGCTGCGTTACAGTTGAAAGGGCATCTGCATAAAACACAATTGCCAGAGTAATTGTCAATTCATTCAGCTGTGGCAACCCCTAATGAATCAGGAAAGTTAGTGAATAAGGAAGGATATGGGCAGTACCACAAACTTTAATATGTATTTGGATATGGAAACTTTAATTTGAAGTGTTTTGGCAACAGTTTAGACAACAACATAAAGGTTTTCAACAACAGAAAGGTTTTCCTTTTAGTTTTTAAAAATCTTTACTTACAGAACAAATTAAATTGAAAACAAAAAAATCCTGTTCACAAATATTGCTGAACACAACAAAAAATGCTATGTTATGCATTCCAGGCCAGTCGTTGGCAATTTCACTTAAAAAAAAAACGGTTTATAAACGGCGTTCAAATGGTTTATCACCTTCCGAAGTGCACCTCAGAATGAAAACAATCATGGGCACCATATTGGAGTGTCATTCCAAACCAAAGTGTATAAAACTGGCCACTTTCAAGGGCCCTTCAGAATTAAGGATTTCGAAGAGCACAAATGATGAACGCTTCAGGCCCCTGTGGAGTTGTTTGGTGTCACACAGGTTTATACCTTTCAAATGGATTAGGGCAGAGAGATGAGCTCTTCCCAATGGAATGCAGTGGTATGGATTCCACTATTGTTGATTTGACATCTATCTATAAACTGAACATCTATAAACATCTACTTCTAAACTGAACATGAAAGTTATATATGCTTGTTGTCACTATTTTCTGCTTTGTAGTTTACACTCAGAATATATATATATATATATATATATATATGTTGTATATAAATGACACAAAAATGCATTTTTTGTGTAAATGAACAGCCAAAACACATCTAAATGTTTCCATTTGTAGCTAGAATCATTGCCTAGATGTACCCTAAAAAGTAAAGAGATAAAAGGTCAGTTATCAATTACAATTAGCTTAAAACTCTATTAAAAATCCCTCTTTAAATTCAAGTCTCTTAATCATGTGCAAAAACATCAGATGTTTCTGGTCAAAGGCGCTGTGCTGCTGTTGAGAAGCCAGCAGCTTAAACAACTGAAAATGGATACCACACACTGGGTGACAATTTCTTACACTTTTAGAGGATCTCCATCCACCTTTTCCTTCAGAGAAAAACCTTTGTCTACTTCAGTTTTTGACTGAATAATTGGATGAAAGGTTTAAGTTTTTGACTGAATACCTGTAGGTTAATTTTCCTGTATTGTGTGTTAAAAGCCTTACCCCACGCAGTGATGTGTTACAGGGGTGAGAAAATAGTTGCATAAACATTTATTATACAGTAAACAAAGGTTGTGAGCTTCTGTTTGTGTTTCTGTTTTACAGGCTAGCTGGGCAGATGACTGATGTGCATGTGTTAATTATTATTCTAATGGCTGCTCCAAGCCAAAACTCCTTTAGCCTACTGTGTAAACACTTACACATTATTACTCTCTTATGTAGATAGGTAATTGTTTTCACACTTCCTCCAGTCCATAGGATAACCTCTTAAATATTACATTCTTAAACAATATGAAATACTAAATCTACCATTCATTCAAATGACAATAATATACTCTTCGTAGATATGGATTGTTGAATATACCATTCATTCGGATGACAGAGTCATGCTAAAACACAAACAAAACACACCTACTACTGTGTATTTGTAACAGCAGGTAGGACTGACTACAGAGACCTCCCCCTGAGGTGTGCAGATAAACAAAAGTGAACAGTAATTGCAGACCGCGGAACGTAGTAAACACCTGGTCAACATCTGAACTGACAGTCGCACAAGTTTAAGCGAGTCCGCGTTCGGGACAGCGTTATTTTGACTAACGTTACAAAACACATCCATTTTGTCGAGTCGCTAGCGGCTAGTTAAAAATATATATATATGCGATCATATTTAATATTTAGCCAAAATAGTTTTCTTTTGAAAGCAACTCTTTTGAGAATCAAGGGACCTAAGTCCAGCCTGTTTCCGGGAGTCTATTTACTCTAAAACGATTCATTATGTTTAATAACTGTTCTTCGTGTGTTCTTATGCAAATACATGCTTTATTTATATTCATTCAGCTTATTTGTTTATTTTATTTATTTATTTAACCAGGAAGTGTTTACCAGGGAAGCCTCACTTTTAGTATGGATATATAATGTGTTTGTAGAAGCCATGATTCAGCTAACGTTAACTAAAACAAAGTAATTTACCGTATAGTTGGCTAATTTGAAATACACAATGCTGAAATCAATGTACATTACCTGACCGGACATCATGTCGTAATAAAATTCTATCAAAAGTCCAACTTTCAGTTCTGTGTATTGTACTCGGACAGAATTCAGTCCACTTGGTGAACGAATCATAGGTGAACCGTAAACAGATTCGATTCACATTCCGATTCAGTTCGCTAATTCCGACGCTTGACAACCTGTCAACGAGTCCGATCCTCACATTAAATTAACTATTACGATAAAAAACTCCATCTGTCATTACACCACTTTAGATTGTTATCAGCATCGGAAGCGAATAAATATGTGTCTGTAATACACCTGTATTACACTGAGATACTTCAGCTAATTAAAACACGGAACACCTACCGTTTAGGTGAGTTTCGGGCCACACGTAACTTCGGCAAACACCACATTGATTCAACAGTCCGTCAGTCTCGCTCAAAAATCAACGAAATGTCCACAACAGCTGCAGCTTCACATAGTTCAAACTGCAAAGGACTCTCATATCATCTCCGAAGTCCACTTTCAGGGGGTCCAAGTCGAGTTGTATTTCCACGGTTATCTGTTAAAAACGCGCCTAATAATCTCAAGTCAGTCCTCGCGCACGACTTTCTGGAAGATTGACATGCAAGTGGTGAACAACCAGAGCAATAATACACCTCTGACACAGCGTGTATGAGCATGAACTCTACTTTTCCAGCAGCCAGACACCAAACCGCCGAGCTGTAAACGAGAGACGCTTAATATGACAGAAAAGTTGAAATGGTTCGTTGCATGCAGAAATTCCCGCTGCGAGGTCTGAGTACTGAAGTCGTGCGGTAAGGTATCTTCATGAAAGGCGGTGAGGGGGACAACACAGCCAGTGGGAGTGAAAGAGGGCTGGTTTAGAAGAAGAGGAATGGACAGAGTGAAAGAAGACATTATGGTGGAGGAAAAAAAGGACGAGGACCATCTGCTGGCGGTGGGTGTACAGAGTTCTTATAATGAAAAAAAAAAGAGTGGAAAATTGCTTAAATTTAATGGATGGACTGCCTTGGGGCGTGATTTGTTGTCAGTTAACTGAGTTTAAGTTCAAACTAATCACCCTCAAACAAGTGCACCATACACCCAATGACCTTTTAGTTGTTGATAACTGCAAGGAAACATTAAAGGCAAGGTTCATCCCAAAATAAATATTTGCTGTTTGTTTATTCACCTTCAGGGCATCCTATGTGGCACAGACTAGTTTGTGTCTATAAACATCAAATGCAACAAGAAGCTGTGCTCCAGACTTTCTTGAAGACACAGACCGATTGCTGAAGCTGTTTATTAAAGGTAATAATGTCATGTTCAGTTTTATGCACAGACTAATCGTTTCACTTGAAGCCCTCAGTATATCATCAAGGAGACGCAGGTGTTAATTTTGTTTTGCTTGCTTGTGTGTTTTTTTTCCACTCTCAAGGTGTTGGTAGCCATTTACTTTATTTTGATATATCACAGTTCAAGAGAAAAACTCTTAATGTTCTGCTTAAGAGAAAAGTTTCCTACTGTACATCATGAATTATATGAGGGTGAATAAATGAACAACAACAAAAAATAATTTAGTATGAACCGTTCCTTTAAATTCAAACTAATCATCCCAAACAAGTGTTATATACCGAGACAATCTAAAACACTTAATGTGAAAAAAAGGTTAACATGGCTTAATGTAACCCAAATTTCTCACAAACTGTACTTGTAATTAACAGTGACTACTGTAAAAAGAACGAGTCCCCATTTCACAGATAAGTAAAAAACATCACATTAAGCATTTTTTCCCCCATTGAAGTCGATTATAAGAAAAAAATAATAAGGTGGCTTAATGTACCTTAACAACAAGTGGGGAAATCAAATTTATATCAAATTTTACTCATGACAAACACTTTCAGATGTCAAAAGAATGAGCTCTAATTTTAGTGAAAAAAAAGCTTAACCTGGCTTAAAGTACCTCAACAAGTGGGGCACACCAAAAATCTATGAAGTTTTACTTGTAATTAACACTAACTGCTTGCAAAAGTTCAAGCCCTGATTCTGTGGATGAAGTGAACAATGTCACGTTAAGCATTTTATCCCCATTAAAGTCCATTATAAGAGCTTAATGTGGCTTAACTTAACATTCAGAGATAATCAAATATACTATACTCATAAACACTTTCTGCTTTTTAGTGTATCAAGTGAACAATATCACTTTAAGCATTCTCTCATAGAAGTCCATTATACGGAAACAGCTTAACGTGGCTTAACATACCTTAACACTGACCAGGGAAACCCAAATTTCTGTCAAACTTTACTTGTGATTAACACTGACTAACTGTCAAAATAACTGGCCATAATTCCATAGATAAAGTGAACAATATCACGTTAAGCGTTTTCTCCCCATTGAAGTCCATAATAAGGCTTAATGTAACTTTACAACAACCAAGGAAAACCAAATGTTAAAAAGGCTGTTCAAAAATCAAAACTTATTTATATTAGATTAACCCTTGCTGTCAAAAGAATGTGCTTGTGCATGCCATTGACATCCCCACAACAACATAGGCGAAAACGCTTAACACTATAGCTTTTCACATTAGCTGTGGAAACAGGGCTCATTCTTTTGCTAGTAGTGCTAATCACAAGTAAAATTGGTTATAAATTAGATTTTCCCGCTTGTTGTTAAGGTACATTAAGCCACGTTAAGCTTTTTTCTTATGATCGATTTCAATGGGGGAGAAAATGCTTAATGTGATGTTTTTTACTTTATTTATGGAATTGGGACTACTTCCTTTAAGAGTAGTTGAGGTTAATTACAAGTACAGTTTGACAGAAATGTGTGTTTCTCTGGTTGACGTTTAGGTACATTAAGCCACGTTAAGTTTTTTCATGTTAAGCGTTTTAGAATGTCCCTCATATACCTTATAACCTTTTAGCAGTTAGTAACTGCAATGAAACATTAAAACAGCAGAATTTTCATTTATGGTGATCTGAACTGCTTGGATTTTGTGACTAGCTCTCAAATTAGGGGGCAATTTGTTAAAGCAATTTCCTCTGGAGATTTTTTTTTTCAGAATCTACAGCCAACTAGCCCTTAGTTTTTATAGCTAGAGATGTATATTGCCTTCTCTCGTTCTCCATCTTTTCGTTCTCCCCTCCTCTTTCCTCCTTTCACCTAGCAGAAATTTCCATCCCACCAAAACCCATTTCCCCAGAAAGTTTAAAAAGATGAAAGGATAAGGAAAAGAAAGGAAACAAAAGGGAGAAGTGTTCTGTTACAACCCTGCCCCTGTGAGACTGTCCCTGAAAGAGTTAGGGGATGAGAGAGATGGGGGAGAGAATAAGAGAAAGAGCAGGGTACAGAAAAGAGGTTTTCAAATGAGGAATGGGGAACCACTGTGGAACTTCATATTTAACACACACAAACACACACACAAACACACACAAACACAAACACACACAAACACAAAACTCAATGAGGTCTAAAACGCAGTCCGGCCCCCTCATATCTTTGCTCCTGTCCTCTCCTGATGCTGTTCCTCCCTCTTGGCATTTAGTGTCATTCACTCCCAGTCTTTACCTCCTTAACACTATTCTGTCTCTCTGGTTTTGTCTAAACTTGTTTCGTGTGCACTTAGATATTTCAACCCCAGGGCATATTGGTGAGATTGAAGGAGTGAGAATGAGAGAAAGCCACAGGAACAGAGAATGATTGAGAGCGTGGAGTCACTGAGGTATTGAGCGAGATGACAGGTGAACAAAGGTAGAAAAGGAAAGAAGGGACAAACTCAAACGCAGGTACAAAAGTTCTTTCAAACACTCGCACTTGAATGGCTGAACGCACACATACATACGCATGCACAGAGCACTCTGACATCTTGACATTAAAAGATAAAAATATATTTCTGCATCGTAATTATGCAAAGGGCCTTATTATGTAGTGTGAACCAGCATTACTTGTTTTCTTCAGATGCCTTTTACCACTCTACACCCCAAACACATACCCATGACTGGACCACACCACACGATACAGACACTGAGTCACACATAAGAGCCTCTGACGAAATTGCACATCTTTCAGATTCTGAAACCATGACACAGATAAGAGTCTTTCTCACGTCATGTGACAGAGATATTCAATAAGTAGATGCTGATTATTATCTTTAAACCAGTGCTATATTTGTATCTGAAAGATACTCTTTACACTGTAAAAAATTAAAAAGTTAAGTTAACTTAAAATTTTAAAGCAACCAGCTGCAAAGAAATTTTAAGTTTATTAAACTTCAGTGGTTAAAGTTGTGCCAAAATATAAATTTTTTTTAAGTTGACCGAAAAGGCTGGTTTAAGTCAAGTATACTTTATGGAATAATTAGGCACAACTTCAAACACTGAAGCTTAATAAACTCCAAATTTCTTTGCAGCCAGTTGCTTTAAAATTTTAAGTTAACTCAACTTTTTATTTTTTGAAGATATGGAGAAATTAAAATTTAAAGTCTCTTTAACTGAATATTTTACTTTCATTGAACAAACAGTTCCAAACATGCAGCTGAATCATTTTTATGAGTAAATTCAACTCTGAGCTCAAAAATATGTCCACCGGACTTACAATTTTTTAAACAAAAAACAAAAGTTTACTATTTGTAAGTTGTATTTTTTACAATGTAGGATTTGATTAAACATTATTAATTAATATGATTTTATTAAAATTTTACTTTGAAGGAAAAAGTAAATATTTTATTCAAAACAAGTTAAAATGTGTATACTAATAATAATATAAAATATGTTAATTAAAAATAACTTTTTTTAAACGTAGTTTACAGATAAAAAATCTTTTCAAACTATTAAATATGTAAAACAAAATAATATTAATAAAAAAGGTCCCATAATGCAATTCAAAAGCCTAAATAAATGACAAAATATATAAAGCTTATACATATACTGTATTTTACAGTATATTTTAAAGATCTTTTTTAATTTCATTATGTGTTATTAACTGTTTAATTTCAAGTAAAGTATACTTAACTAACTTGCCATATTAGTTAATTATAATAGGTCTTATTTTATCCTATTTAATTATTCATTCATTAATTTTCCTTTAGCTTAGTCCCTTTATTCATCAGAGGTCGCCACAGCAGAACTTATCCAGCATATGTTTTACACAGCGGATGCCCTTCCAGCTGCAACCCAGTACTGAGAAACTATTTAATTATTACTATTTAATTAAAGGTGCAGTAGGTGATCTGCCTAAATGCTAACCGGTTAGCATAATATCTTTTAAATACAATCCCTCCTCTGCCATCCAAAGCCACGCCTCCTGAAATGGCAAACATGCACATTAAAGATGACAGCGACCCACTTGATTATGTCATTCGCCACTTAGAAAACTTTATAGTACTTTATAATACTACAATTCTGAATGAAAAACTGTATTATATCTAGCACGTTTTCAGTTGTGTAGAAAGCAAGCAAAACTTGTCATAATATGTAATATTTCATGCATTGCAAGGATCGCTGGTCTTACTCTCTCACGTGCTATTGTCCTAAAGTGACTACTGTATGTTTAGTGGTTGGCCGGTCGTGTGCAGGAATTACACTTATTACTAAGCCATACTTACATGCTATTTCAGACCGTATATTCAAAGTAGCATGGTAAACAATATAGGGATGACAGGTTGTCATTGTTAAAAAATGAACCAATGTGAATATAAAACCAACTTCACCTCAGTAAAGCAGGCTAGATTTAAAAGCACTATTTATTTAAGTTCTGTTGTTAAACTAAATAAACGTCTACATTATCGATGCTGTAAAGGTCCCTTATGAAGCTGAAAACAGTCACATCAATCGTTGGCTGAAAGATTTCAGTGGCTAAACAACACTTGTGCATATAACCCATTCGTAACAACAAAATCTACATAAGGTTTGCGTGACTAAAATAGTTTTAAAACAGAACATTACCTGTCTACAAGAAATACTTTAGCCATGGTGTCATCCTTTCTCCAGCATGCAAAAGTAACTCCAATATTCATTCAGGATTTTAAAAAGTTTTGATTCACCATTTGTTTTTACCATTTGTCACTCGTGTCCCGTGTGAACGTGCATTGGCAGATCTGTGTGAACAGAGGTGCGCAGTTGTACAAATTTACATTTGCTGACAGACAGTTTGGGCTACTTATCAGAATTATGGGAATTATCGACCTGACAATTTTTAATTGGATGAAAATTATTTTAGTCTTATGCCTTATCCAGAATATAAAAATACATATAAATACATTTAGATCATTTATTTTAATCATTACTATTGGAATGTGAAGAGACTTTCAACCAGCACAAACAAAAATGTTTCTGAAGACAAACACCTACTGCACCTTTAATAAATTTACACTATTCATTAACACATTTTTCCTTCTCTTCGCCTTTTTTTGTCGCTTGCTCAGTGTGTATCCAAATCAGTTTTATTTCAATGGCAATAAACATCCCACCTCAAACCTCAAATATCAAAGCAATTACAATCTGTTACATACAGCTATTATGGCAATTATTGAAAATAGCAGAGCTGTCAAGGAGACCAATACACTGTCCACAAAGGCTCTCCTGAGCCTAAGGTTAGACTTATGGTCTTAAAGAGGTGTCATTTATTCATTAAATTCATTTTTCCTCCCCTTCACACATCCATAGATCTCCTTCATTACTGTCGCTCCACCTTACATTATCCCCATTTTCCTCACCCCACCACCACCATTACCTCTTTCCTAGTGTTTTCTCCCAGTTTCTCCCGCTGTTGGTCGCAGCATGTGTTTCCAATTTTGGCTGTAATGCACAGCTCACCACAATCTGACCTAATTAGCCCCTGTCTGGTGGATCCGCCTTCAACAGCACCCACCGTGGTAGACTGGCTAGAGGTCAGAAGTCAGGGGTCATCAGTGGGAGTGCGGATGGGATGAGGGGGACAGAGCCTTTGATTGATGTGCCAGGTCTCGAAACATACTGGGGTGTGTTCAGCGGTGACCAGCTTAAAGGTGCAACTGCTGTAATTTCTTCAGTATTTGGGATCAGAGAGGATAACTGAGGCCTGAAATTGGATTTCGCTGTAAGACAAAAGGGTCAAAGAGGGGAGGTCAAGAACACAGGAGCACACACAAACGCAATCCTTAACAAAACACACGGGGTAAAGTACATAATCCACAATCTCGCACACCTTGAGTTGCGAGTAGGTATCGGGTCAGTTTTTTTTTAAGAGGAGATTTAAGAGGAGAGATTGATTTTAGGAATGCCTTAATTATGGGAACGGAGAGCCTAACTCTCGGTTTAATCCTTAATGAGAAACAGCTTCATATGGAACAGAGGGAGGCACAAGAAATGGCTGAACTTTAAAAGGAATGATAGTGCAAGAGGGAAAGCTCGTCAGCCTTTATAAAGCACGTAAAAGTGTGGCTCCACGCTGTGTGTGTTTGCTGTAAACCGATATAATTTACAACTCATACGGAGGCCCTTTTTATAATCTCACCCTCAGCCTCCCTTTACAATCCTCATAACACAAATAGAGGGAAAGTCGTTAACAGAAATACATTCGACGAGGAGCTTGCATGAAATATTCTTCTGCCGCTTTCAGTATGGCAACTTGGTCTGGATCTGGTTGAGCACATGGTGTGGTGGACTGCTGTCGCTGCAGGCATCCAGTGGGCTCTTATGTCATCTTAAGGGCTTTATGTTTTACTCCTTGACTTTATCTGCTCTCCACTTTCAAGTAGTGTCTTTGAGAAGATAAGCATAGACTGTGTTTTTCTTTGAGGCTAGCTTCACATTCTCTTAAAGGGATAGTTCACTAAAAAATTTAAGTTCTGTCACCATTAGCTCACCTTCATTTTGTACCACACCTGCTTGACATGCGTTTTTCTAAAGAAGACATTTCGTTCACATACTGTCCATATAAGTCACAGGACACATTGTTGTCAGTGTAGATTTATTCTTCATCGAGTTTCAATGTTTGTTCCTTTTAAATGATTTTGCAGTTGAGTTTGTGTGTGGTGCTGAATAAATCATTTAAAAGTGTCCAGTGCATTATAACAGTTCAAAAATTCATAGAAGCATGAAACCACATGTTGGTCTAGTTATTTTTCCAAATTCATTTAGAAGGGATTAAAAGTACATAAACAGAACATAAAGTTCTTCCCCAAAAAATGTAATAAGAATAGAATTTGTCGGTTTTGCAACACCTATATGGGCTTGCATTTCTTTCTTTATTACAGAATATTTTTCTCAGAAGACTTGCCTTCCAAAACTATTAACTTTTCACAGAATCTTTGAAAGTTGTCTCTTTCAAAAAGTTCACAACACCAACTGTTTTTGGTCAGATTGTTGTGGTCATTTAAAGGCCTTTTAATAATCACTAAGAAATCTTGAACAAGAACTGCAAAATTCAGACGTCATCTATAAGTTTTATTGTTGTATATTGCTAATTAAAGGGATTTGGTCAATGTTGAAAAAATAAAAACACTGAAATATATTCTTGCAATTCTGTTTCTATTTCAATTATATGACTTTTCCACAACTGTATATTAACTCAAAATTGCAAGATATGAGTTAGCAGCTCTAAAAAAAAGACTAAGGACTAAGGCTTCGAGCGTCTGTTGCTAGAGCACCTTTTGAGATCAGAGGAGTGAGGTTTTACCTGCATAGGACTTCGCTAAATGGCTTCCGTTACACTCACCCGCCCTAAACCTCACTCCTATCCCAGATGAGCCCCCACATGTAAACCACCGGCCCTACTGCACCCAACCCAGTTTTAGCTGTGATCAAACCACCAATTCTTTGTATGGGAGTCGGTTGCTCTAACAAGGTGCCTAAAGACCATAGCCTCTAGCGTCTGTCGCTAGGGCACCTTTAAACATCAGAAGAGTGAGGTTTACCTACATAGCACTTTGCTAGCTGGTGTCTGTTACCCTCACCCCTCTAAACCTCACTCCTCAATCCCAGACGAGCCCCCACGTGTAACTCACCGGTCCTACTGCACCCGACCTGGTATGAGGTGTGATTGAACCTTTGCATGGGAGCCAGTTGCTCTAACAAAGAAGCTAAAGACCATGGCTTCTAGCGACCTTTTGAGTTCAGAGGAGTGAGGTTTACCTGCATAGCACTTCGCTAGCTGCCCTCCGTTACATTTAGTTATTTATTTATTTTACAGCATGTCTCACAATTCTTCCTTTTCTTACTTGTACTTGTGAGTGTATAAATCATAAGACTTTTTCCCCCAAGAAATGAAACTTTAATTTTGATGATTTTGTTGTTTGTTGACCATTTGAATTATGAGTTCATATCTCACAATTCAGACATAATTTTTCATTGTTTATACTTTGTCTCCCTTATTTTCATTTTTCTTTTTTGTAATTATAATTTTATATTTCACAGTTCTTACTTTTGAATAGGATGCAATTCTAAAAAGATTCAGAATTCAGAAATCCATTATGTTATCTTAAATTGCTTGTAATGAAATTGCAAGAACTCATTGAAAATACATTGTTTTTGTCTAGATTTTTATTTATTGAATTAATTTTGGCAGAAACAACCCTCCAATAATAAAGTCCATTTATAATAAGCCAGCTTAGTCTGCAATGATTGTAAATGTCCCCGGCAGCTATTTAAAGGTGTGTAGCTCTACTTGAATGTCAAAATGATGTTTCAGTATCCAGGTGGTATCCCAATCATAAATGTTTTGCTACTTGAAACAAACACGTTTAGCATTTTTCCTGAAATCTTATGAAATAAAACATTAGCTTGCTTAAAAATGCTAACATTAAATGTAATTAAATAGATGACTAAATGCTTGTGCATAGCTTGGGGCCTATAGGCAGCCGTGACTGCCTGGCTGATTTTTGTCAAAAGGCAGAGGTGGTGCAAAATTTGATGGAGGTGGCCACCTCATAAATCTCTATGCTGGAAAAACTCTGGTAACATTCATTATTTGAAATTAGGAATAAGATCTGTTTGATTCTGTACATTGTAAAAAAAAATCCTGTTTAACCTTATGAGTCCATTGAACGTATACAGTATTATGTTAAACTTAAAACTGCTTGTGTACCTTATACAATTAGGTTAGAACATAATAACTTAGTTTATTAAGTTACAATGAACTAAAACATATGCTGTCAGGACTAATTGATCATATATTTTTAGTGTAGATAGTGTAAACTGATAAAGTGCATATATTGAATACAAAGGCTTTGGATTACAGTGAACTAAATGTATCATAAGTGTAAACATGACTTGTTTTTATTAAACTCAAATTAAGAAATAATCAAAGAAATGCATTAACATATTTGGCACACCAAATTCCAGTGCATTCAAGGTATTTATTCTGTGATAATTAAATACATGAACTCATTCCTTGTGCCATTCAATTTGAGCTATCATAATGTGAAGTGTTAAGCTATCCTACACTACACAATTTTCAGACTAAACATCAGTTAGGAAAAATAATTCCCAGACTAAAATTTTGCTTTGTATTTTACGCTTTTCTTATGCATTGGCGTCACATGAGTGCTTCTCTCCAATCTTGTTTTTGATTATTCCTATTATCTTATTTACTCTTGTATTTCAGTGTTTTGTCATTGATCTCAAGAAAGCTGTCAGAAAGTGAAAATCAGGCCAAAACTATGTAGTAAAAGCTTGGCATTGGTTGAAAGTCCTTATTGAGCACATTACTTCACTCATTCATTAATATTGGAGTAGACTATTTGTGACTGCATCAATGTGTGCGGTCATTGAGGTTTGCATAAAAGAGGCGATTGAATGGCATGTGCTATTTGATACACAGATGATAGCTATTTAGACAGAATAGTGCTGACATGTTTTACAAGACCAAACTAATTATGCTTTGTCTGTTTCATAAATGAAATTGGCCTGTGCCACCAAGCTACATTTGTTTTCCCAATAAAATCATTGATGAAAAACATGACAGCACGTTGAAGAGGAACTACATTTTGATGCATTTTCCCACAATTAAGCAGCATCTGGATATGGGGAAAAGAAAGTGATTTCTTAAATGTCAAACCATGGATTAGGAATGGTTGTGTGGCAGTGTTTTTTTTTAACCAAGTCTCATTTTAGCTGCACTCCTGTGGTCACAAAATCTGTTCCATATTATTGTGTGTCAGTTTGATTATTGTGGAAAAATGGGACAAAAAGCTTTATATGGTTACAAAGCGTTCCAATTGAAAAACTGTTGGCCGGTTTAGTACTTGCATGAATTTAGTGGGATTAAATGGTGATAATCGGTTTCTCCAAGGTTTCTTTGATGGACAACAATTGGCTCATGTTGCACATGAAGTATAACACATGCTTTATCTCATTGTACCTCTGCAGAGTCTTAGTAGCATTCACACAGTTGTCTTTTTCCTGTACCATTCATAACAGCTCCTGGGACTCCTTTAGAAGTTGTATCATATACTGCAACTTTTTAAGTTACTTGACTCCCTTTTCTCGGGATGAACTGTAATTCACTGGGGAAATACAATTGTTGCCGGCTCCTTAGTGACAAATGCTTCTTTAGATCTTCGAGAAAGCAATTCCTGTATAAATGGTTCCCAGTGTCCTAAGAAAAATGACATTTTTTCTACAATGATACTAAATTAGGATATAACTTGTTAACAAAACTTGGTTTTAAATTGTAACCTAACTATTTAGAACAAATTGCTATGAAAAATATGACACAGACTGACAAATGAGTGAAACCGATTAATAGTGTGTTTGGAAACGTGTGTGCGCCTTTAAGCATTTAAATTGGGACTGATGTGGTAGACATGAGTCCCCCTCCTTTCTGATGTATGCTGAAGGAGAAATGTAACACATTGTAAATTTTACTCACTATACAACACCCTGTTGGGTACTGTTTCAGCAGCAGACTTTGTGTTTGAACCACAGTGGCAATTAGCAGGAGATAGACTTACAGTCCATCCAATGCACAAAAGACAGTGGGAGAGAGAGAGAGGAATGGACAGAGAGGCCGCCCCAGTTCTGCAGCTCTCCTCTGCCCCTCCATCTGTCAGTCCTGTGGGACAGGGTGTGTGATAGCAACTGGAATGCTTGGATGTACGGTTGTATTGTGTGTGTGGACAGAGATTGCTCTCTCATAATGTTACATATTGTTTTGTGGTCATTACATTACTGTGTGTAAGAGGGGCTGAATAGTGCATTTACCTAAAAAGGAAAGTTAGCCAAAAAAAAAAAAGTCATCATTTACTCACCATCATGTCATTCAAAAACCTGTATGCTTTCTTTTTGTTCTGCAGGACACAGACCAAAAAATCCAAGTATTTCGTTGTTTTGTTTGTTTTTAATGGGTTAAAGACCCATTTTGCTGTCTAGATCAATTTAATTTTAATAGAATGCATATTAAGTGCATGTAAAATGTCAACTTTAAGATTTAGAATAACTTATGAAATTAAAATGTAAAATATTTCTGTAATTAAAAGATAATTTAAATTAAAAGATAATACAATTAAATTCAAGCAAAATATTGCAAAAATATATTGCAACCAATTGCTTCCACTTTTTTAAATTTGTATTTAATGTTTTTCTATAACATGTAAATTTGGGTGTTCTAGTTTTTGGACCGTTATCATAAGATAAGCTCCAGATTTGTTTCAGTACTGACTAATCTAATGTATATGCACAAATATAATATTGTATAGCTTACTATTAAAAATAGTAATTTAAAAGATAGATTTGTGACAGGTGTACTTATATATGCTGAGCACTCTATAAGAATATGTGATTTTACAAAAAAGTATTTACTATTTAACTGGCAGCTGTGGCCTAATGGTTAGAAAGCTGTGATCCGAAGGTCGATTCGAGTCCACCAGCAGAGATTGTAGGTGGAGAAATAAAAAAACAGCACTCTCCTCCATCCTCAATATCGCGACTGAAGTAAGATTCTTGAGCACTGATCCCCAAAATAGGTAAAAACCAAGTGGTTTGAAGGATAGTGACAAAGTTTAACATTTTAAAATGATATTTATTTTTTTGAGGCTGGACTGTGATCCTTGAATTTAGTTCTTTATTATATGATAAAGATGTATTATCAAATTATTCTTGTTTAAAATATGCCCTACATTAGGCCTGCAGGATATTGGAAAAATCCAACATTGTGATATTTTTTTCATTTTGCAATTATATATTGTGATATGAATACAATTTGACCAGAATGTTAGATCAATTGGGATAATTCTGCAGTAGAAATGAATCTCCATAAAATCTAATAAACAATCTATAACATTTTTGGGGGTCCCTCAACACATTTACATTGTTGCCTGTGCTATTTACAATTCATTTCTGTATTTGCACGTGTTGTGAGTATTTTCACAGTCAAGAAAAAGATACAATTGAAATAAAGGGCTCTATTTTAATCATCTAAGCACATGTCTAAAATCTAAAGAGTCTA
Organism: Danio tinwini; assembly: GCA_903798205.1. Lineage (NCBI taxonomy): Eukaryota > Metazoa > Chordata > Actinopteri > Cypriniformes > Danionidae > Danio > Danio tinwini. Next base: position 4,288,085 of record CAIGQZ010032144.1, read on the forward strand.
AAGGCGCAAAAGCATTAAGGGTGTGTCCTAATCCACTTTTGCTATTTTAAGGATGGAAAAATATGCTCTGCGCTGCAGCGCATGGTCTAACAGGGTTGTGCTTATTCTCTTAATGAGTTCTGAGTTTGTTTTGAGCATAATGTGCATTAAACCAGTCAGAGTCTCATCTCACATTCCCTTTAAGAGTCAGTAGCTTCGCGCCATGGTGCATTTGCTATTTACATGGCGGACTTTGTAAATGGAAAAACTGAATGCTTCACTAGCGAGAAAACAATTAAACAGACCATCTGCAGCAAGGATAAAGAAGGAGCCTCCTCCATTCGATCTCTACTTTACTATTACTCTTTACTTTCATAGAAAAGGAAATGGTGTTGTACGCACTCCACTGAAGACGTCCATTAGCGTACATATTTAATTTCGTTTGTTAAGTGCAAAGATTTTTTTCAAAACTATTTCTAAATTCAGTTCTGATTTCCAGCAAAACGAATAAATGAACAATAATAATGAAGTGTGGTCAAAAGATGTATATCCAAACACACATCCTATGCCCCATATGTCCAAAACCCGACAGGTGGACACATCTAAACTAGTTTTTTTTAAAATAAATATAAATATGCATATAATAAAAAATAATAAAACTATTTAAAAGCAAATAGTCATGAATAAACTGAAAAAGCCCCCCAAGATGAAGAAGGCATGGAGGCAGTGGTTTTTATATTTATGTAAAAAATAATTTTTGTAATATTTTTATCCTTTAATTCTGTTTCATTTGTAAACATGTTTGTTTATTGTTGTACATCCTGTGTGTATTAAGCAATGTGTATGCATTTAAGGCACACATCTAATGCGCTTTGCGCTGGACTTTAGACCTGCTTTCAGCTGGTCAATTGCGCTGTCTAATTTTAGCTTTCTCAAAATAGCAACACACCAACAATGCACCTCCTTTCTATACCAGAACACCCATAAGTGCACAATGTGGCACAAATGGATTTGCTATTAAAACAACTTGGCGCAAAACGGGAAAATTAGGGATGCGTTGGTCTGAAAAAGCAATACAATACCAAACACGTCTTGCGCCCTATTGTGCTGTGTATGATAGGGCCCAACATGTTTTATTGTTTCCCGAGTTAAACAGTATTCAAGTACAGTAATTGAATGATAAAAATAATTCAGTAAAATTAATCATAGTTAAGGTCACAAATGGTACAATATCTTATACCTGAATGCTTTTAAAATCAATATACAATCATAGGCATCAAAAAACACATGCAAATGATAAATTATAATAAAACTCAGCATTGCATATATTCTGCGAAGTGACTATTGCGTATGATCACATTGCGATATCGATTCTGAATCGATATATTGTGCAACCCTACCCTACATGATTTTTTGGTAAATAAACAATTGCTACACAATGAAATGAAAGAGATCTTTGACCTTAGAAAAACCTTCCATTTACTTATACCTTTTCAGAACAAAAGAAACATTTTCATTTTAGGCAAGGTGTCCCCTTTTAAAGCCAGGTGTTTAATAGAGGCCGAGAAACATTATCACCTTAGCATTATTATATTATCTTACACTTTGGACACACAAAAGCAGCTGGCACTCTAATAGGTCATTTAGCATCTTCAGTATTCCTCTTCCTGGCTGAAACAGATCCAAAAATACTAAAAATTTAGTGATTAAAAGGGCAAAAGTCACTTGGGCTACTGTTACTGTTAATGTTAACTTCATAAAATTAGTATCAGAATGAATAATTGTTGTCTTGTACTCGGTATGCTACTAGATTCCATGCTGATAATGTCATATGGATGAGGCCTACGGCAATGTTTGTTTTGATACAGTTTCTCACTCAGGTATTCTATTCTTTCCACATCAGATAGATTGAGGTGAGCGGTTGGAACCTAAAAGAGCTGGTTTGCTACTGATTAAAGCCTTTATGAAAGAGCAAGTTGTCAACGGGTAATGATTTAGCAGAGCACTGAGAGTTCTCAGCAATGAATCTGGACATGTTCAAACCATTACTGTCTGTCTGTCCATCCGGCCGCACATCCGTTCGTTGGTCTGTCTGTCTGACTGTCAGCCTGTTTCTGTCTGTCTGTTTGCGGCTGATTAAAGCCTTTGAGGTAGATTAAGTTGTTAGCGGGTAATGATTTAGCAAAGCACTTGGAGTTCTCTGCAGTGAATCTGGACGTGTTAAAACCACTACATCCAGGAGATCTAATGAGTCTGTGTGTTATCACGCCGTTGTTGTGAATGGGAGTGATACATCAATCACCAAAAGTTTTATGAGGTACCCGACAGCCAAGGCAGCTATAAAAGTGAAGATTTCAGGTGACTGGAGATGACAGTTACTTACTCAATCTTTCTCTGTCATATGACTAATTTGTGAAGCATTTTGTTTGATTTAAGATATGCAAATACCTGACATAAGCCCCGCCTACCACAGCATCATATTTATATAGGGAAGCAGAACCACATCGCCATCCAGTGGGTAGAAGTGGGACACGTTGAAATAAAACTTGTCCTACCTCAAAGTATTAAGAGTAGAGTTCTCTGTATTTATTATCTATCTATCTAACTATCTGTCTGTCTGTCTGTCTGTCTGTCTGTCTGTCTGTCTGTCTGTCATTGTTTTTTTGTCTTTCAATCTATCTATCTGTTTGTCTTTTGTTGTAGCCTTTCTGTTTTTTATCTATCTATCTATCTATCTATCTATCTATCTATCTATCTATCTATCTATCTATCTATCTATCTATCTATCTATCTATCTATCTATCTATCTATCTATCTATCTATCTATCTATCTACATGTCTGTCTGTCTATCCATCCATCCATCCATCCATTCATCCTTCCATCCATCCATCCATCCATCCATCCATCCATCCATCCATCGATTGATCATTGTATAGATATATATATATATATTTTTATATACAGATTGAGTGCCTTAGTGCACCCGTGCCGATAAACAGCCATATCACACTGCTACTCGTGTGATATTGTGTTTATACAACAGTTTGATGGCATAATTGTGTAAATAAAATAAAAAATCAAACACAGAGTCTCAAAAACCCTTTTGCACAAGGAACTACTTTTTTCCGTCATTCATTCACATCTGCATCTGATGTCAGAACAGCAGAAACCATTGCTACTTTACCAACGTCACTTTAGAGCTAGTATTTTATTTTATTATTTTATTTTATTATTTTATTTTTCAGGGTTTTCACCTTTAATCGAGAGGACAGTAGAGAGTATAGACAGGAAAGTGTAGGGAGCAGAGAGAGGGAAAGGATCATCATAGGACCTCGAGACAGTAATTAAACTCGGGTCGCCGTGAATACTGGAGTGCCATGTGTCGATGCACCACGCTATTAGCACCAACACTTTAGAGCTAGTATTTGAATGATTCTCTAGCGTAATGTCTAAAGTGATGACAAAACAGGTAATTTTTTGCTCATATTTTAACATTATACGTCTGAACGGCATGAAATGCCATCAGTCTAGAGAGATTTCTCAGTATTTCTCTGTTGCAATCAGGATATCACAATAATTATCCCTGAAAAAGCCAAGGCAAAGCAAACACTACCAGTTTCTGTGGTATAAATACAGCACTACAAAGTACAAAAGAGAGATCGGCTTAGAATGTCACTTACCTGTTTTATATTGATTTGTTCAGCTGTAGTTTGAAACTTACATTGAGAAAATGCTGAGATTTTTCTCCCTCTAGGAACCTATTATGCGGTCTCTGTCACCATCTTGTGGCGGAAGGTCAACCGTCACTTTCTTTGGCCTGTTCAGACTGGCTGATGGCGGCCAATGCACTGAATCTCAGAAATTATAAATATTTAAAATAGACACTATCCTTCTAAATAAACTGCACAGTTTCAATCTAAACAACTACATTCTGGACTGAAAAGCCTCAAAAGTACATTATGTTGTCCAACAGCAGCAATATTTGTCAAACTGTAGAGTGTCGTCTGCTTGTTGCTGTATGTAGGCGGAGTAAAACTAAGAGACTGTACGAGTGCTGTTATTTGCAGAATATTGCACAAGTATCAGCCAATCAGATCCAAGAACCAGACAGAACTGTGTGTGTGTGTGTGTGTGTGTGTGTGTGTGTGTGTGTGTGTGTGTGTGTGTGTGTGTGTGTGTGTGTGTGTGTGTGTGTGT
>CAIGQZ010032144.1:4306026-4318564 GCA_903798205.1 Danio tinwini
ATGTAAAATTCTAGCAAACCAGTCTGGAGTCAGTAATTTTCTAAAAAGAATTGTATATTTAACTTGACCAAAGTTGGAATAAATTTATCAAAAATAAAACAGACATTATTAGCACTTCAAGACACTTCAAGCTTTTAGAAACATTCTAAAAATCATACTTTAGTATGCAACGATGGGTTAAAAAAAATTAAAACACCATTGAAAATTCTTAGTTTCTCTGAATTTACAATTTATAGTTATTTTGAATACAATATAATCTTGTTTTGTTCTGTTAACTACTGTTCACTTTTCCTTTACATTTAAAATAAAAAGAAAAAAATTATTTTGAGCGAAACAAAAATTGGTTGAAATATTTTAAATATGCCATGCTTTCAGACATATTTTTATTAATGTTTTTGACATTTTGAAACTTCAAACATCATTTGAAATATGGAAGAAAAATGTTCAGACTTTAATAGAATAAAGCAAAGTATTAAAGTATTTTACTCATGAAGTAAGATGAAGTAGTTTACTTAAGCAATATAATTACTAAATGCATTTTGTCAGTAGAAAATGTGTAATTACAGCCATAACCAGCAGGAGCGAACAGGGCCTTGCTAACCTGCAAATTCTTGACCTCATGACCTCTTGCATGACGGCCTGACTTTACTGGAGGCGCTAAGTGAAGGTTTAAGTGATTATTTTTCAGTGTTTATTTACCTTGGCCTTTCTCTTTTTCTTTCTCTTGACTCATACAGATAACATGACGAATAAACATTTGGGCAACCAGACAAGTGCAGCACTGCGGATGGACGATGGAGTGGAAGCAGAATTAAAAAACTCCACACAGCAGGAATGCGGATGGCTTTCACGCAACCTGCTCCTTGTCCTCACTGTGCTAGGTGTGTGTGTTTGTATACATCTTCATGTGTGCGTCTCCTTCCTTGGAATTCCAGAGGATAAAATAAGTTTGCCTGTTTATGATAACACCTATTTGGTGGTCATAAACTCATAAAACCTATCAGGCACAATGATGTGATGATGAGAATGGAGAAGAGATAGTACAGTATTATCGCTAAAATCTGTTAATAATATATGGAAAAGGTTGTTAATTATTTCACAAGTGAAAACTAGATTTTTTTAAGTAAGGAGCTAATACAAAGTGGGTGTAAATGTTGTCATAAAATCTAATTTTTTTATTTAGTAATTTAGTCCCAAAACCTTCAGGACATCATTGAATATACAAAGTATGACATGACCACTATAATCTCATAGTCTTTCCCTGTAAAAATGTGTAGAAATTTTAAAGATAAACCCTGTATGTGGTTTTATAACTGTGATAATCTGTCAAAGCGCATAGTTCTCAGCAAATTTTTGGCCTTATGTAGTGACACTGTTTATAGAGCAGTGCTTTGAGATGTTGCAGATACAGGACAGTTATGCACTGGTTAAGAGTAAAGCCATACACAAAAATGTTGGTTCAGTTGTATCTAAGAAAATATCTCACTGTCAATATTGCTCAAACCACCAGCAACACACTATACAGCCTATTGTAATTGAGGGATGAGATATTTAAATGCAAAATCGGTTTTATTTATTATTGCATATTATCTGAAGTGCATGCTGATACTCATTTAAGTCTACAGAGTTAAAAAAAGAGTTGGTTATTGTTAGGTAATCATGTATGTGAATTGGAAATATTGGCTTAAATTGACATTAACATTTACAAGTAAGGATAAATATATGAAGCTGTGTGCTTATCAAATGCATATAAAATACTTTAGGGGTCATCCACAATTTTCATGTAAAAATCTATCGAAATATTTGTGCACATTACTTGCTCAGGATCTTCACTTCTGTGGTGTATAGAAGCTATGTGTAGAAAAAGCAATGCAATATTAGCAGCCCAGGCTCATTGGAAATACGTGCCTCACCTACATTTTTTGAAACATAAAATGTGTTGCTCCGGCTGTTTAGTTGTACATTTCAGAAAACAAATCCACTAGAGGGTGCTGTCTACATTGTTGCCAATTTGAAATAAGTTGATTAGGGTACGATTTGTTGCACGTTTCAGATACATGTCCTTCTTGTACACATCCACTAGAAGGTGGCACTTGTCATACAGATCAGATTGATCAGAGAAACAGTGACCTAAATCATTCTGTAATCTTAACCAATAGTGTTTTCAAAAGCAAATGTACAGTACAATACAAATGTGCACCATTATCACATAGTTTTACCTTGATTTTATAAAATAGCAAAATCATGCTCAAACTTCTCTGCATCACAAGTACAACACTGTGCAAAGGGAGTGACTGAGGAAACTGACCATGCCAGAAAAGTCTCCATATGGAGATAGAGAGGAGAGACAAACAATAATATTCGATAATAACTCATAGACACCATAAAGTTGTTTTGGGCCATTTATTTGGTGTTGTGCAAAAAACTGCACTAAAATAATCCTTTATTTGTCGATAATATGTGTCTGTAAATATCATTAGTCTGAAAAGGAACAAATGTTATTGGGGTCATTCTGCCCTTAGCAGTTGTATTAACTAGAAACTGCAGTCAAACGTACTGTATATTGAAGCAAGTTTTTGCAGTTTCACAAAAATGTAGGCTGAAGCATGTATTTTAAATGAGCCTGTGTTGCATATTAGTCAGTTGCACAGGTTTGGTTAGGAATTGCCATTTCTGTTTGGATAATTAAAAATATGTAATGTTTACTTAAGTAAAATACATACTAGATCCACCCTTCCATGTATTGTTTCATCTGTTGAGTTGAAATTGTCACGAGATATACACAGGAGACTCAAATGCAAGTGAATGCAAGATGATTTATTAAAGAGTCACAACTGGTATTGATCTCACCAGATATAGTGTGGAGCAAGGGTGCTCACACCATGAATACAACACGCTAAACAGTGGTAAAGGTTCATTAGAGAAACTGCGCCAAATAGAAATCTGTCACTGATATCTCACCAGACTTCAAGGGAAGGGGAAGGTAGCGCTATGGATCAAATCTCAAGGAAATCGTCACGTTTACCCACGGTAAAGTTCATCAGAGTAGCGATTCGGGATGAATTCTCTCACTGATATCGTTGTCAGCAGAGCAGGTGGTTGTAACAACATCAGTGAAATGGAGACATGCATAAGGTCCAAATATAACAGACTTAATAGACTTAAAGACTTATAACAGAGCGCCTAACAGGAAGCAGACACAGGAGTGAACAACAACGGACTGATAACGCTATCTACAAAACACTGAACATATATAGGATATATTTGTGCACTATTATGATCAGCTGTTTCATCTGGCAGACACTTTCAATATTGATTTTAAAAGCATGACGCTGGTTCTTGTCACTTGACCTGTGGTAAATTTCAATTGTGAAAGGTTGGGTTGAAGAAAGTGTTGCCATCTTAACAAATTTGTTGCTAGATTTAGCAGCTTTTCAGCAAACCACTTAACAATAAATATACCTATTTGTAGTATATATTTGCCAACTTTTAAAAGTGTCTGATTGAAAGATTCTATTCATGATTGAAAGGCAAAAGGATAAAAGTGACTGGCAATACACTGATCATATGTGCATTAAGTTACTAGTTGCAATTTTACAATGATAAATGTCCATTTATGTTATACCTTATTATACGTTATTAGCTTGCACAGTTAGGTACATTAGTCATTTTTGTCCGTTGTCATTTAACAGACTCTAACTCTAAAAAACACAAGAAAAACATTTGGAAATGAATGGAAAGACATTTAACAGGTCCTGTTAACACTGTACACTCTCAGAAATAAAGGTACGCGAGGCTGTCACTGGGGTGGTACCTTTTCAAAAAGTACAAACTTGTCCCCAAAAGGTCCATATTAATACCTCAAGGGTACATATTGGTATGTAAAAAGTACAAAAGGGTTCCTCTTAAAATTTGTAGATACTAATGTATACTTTTGAGGTACCAATATGGACCCTTCAAGTACAAATGTGTACCTTTTGAAAAGGTACCACCCTAGTGACAGCTCACGTACCTTTATTTCTGAGAGTGTACATTGTTCCCATTTTCAACTTCAGGATTACATGATGGGGTCATTGTGCACAATGTGCAGTGATATCCCAAGCTTTTTTAGCAATATGACCTGCCATTTGAGTCTTCCCTTGGAAATTAGTCATCTTGCTGTAATGTAGATAAAAAATCAAAAGTAAATTAAAAAATAAATAGAAAAAAATAAGCATGTTGGAACGCATGAACATCTTGCCAGCTTTGCCCTCTATTGTAAACAAGCTTATCTCTTGTTTACATATGCTATAATGAACCTACAGTAAGTGTGCAAAAGACATGACGTAAACCAGTAAGAGCTTTTCTGGAGAGCCGAATGACTTTTATCTCCACTTCTCTGTAGGTAACAGGTTAAGCTTGATGTAGTCTATCTGCACCTCCTGTTACCCTAATGGGTGGAGTTATGTTTAGCGATAAGGTTATGGTTAGGGTGTGGTTGGTCCTTCTAGCTCCACCCTTGATGTCAGGCTCCAACTACTAGCAATAAGCAACCTTTTTTCTAGTGAACATTTTCTTGAACAGAACATGCATCTGCCAGTATTACAGGCTTCATTTATGATTTAAATGAATTTTTGAAGTTTGAAGCACTAAATATGAAGCACATCTCAAGTTTATCACAAAATGGGTCATGGGTCAAACAATGGGTCAAAATGTGGATTTATTTAGCAGAAGCTCACTGTGTCCTTAGTTATTTTTCAGATGTGTTTACAACATCACAGTATATGCACACTGTATGTGATTCTAGATCACAAAACCAGTCACAGTGCAAATATAGCACAGGTATATTTGTAGGAATAGCCAACAATTAATTTTATACACAATTATAGATGTTTCTTTCAGAAATAATATATGAAACCATTTTGCAAATTTCCTACTGTAAATATGTAAAAACATAATTTATGATTAGTAATATGGATTGCTAAGCACTTAATTTGGACAACTTTAAATGCAAATTTCTCAATATTTAAATGTTTTTAACCAGCCGATTCCAGATTTAAAAATTTTTATCTCTGCCAGATATTGTCCTATTATAACAAACCATACATCAATGGATTATTCATTAAGATATATTAAGATTATTTAGTCAACGCTCAGGTTGTGTATAAAGTGAAATAAAAAATAATGTTTTTGGTTTTGTGGTCCACGGTTACATTTAAACATTAATTGCAATTCTATAAACAATTAAAAAATCTGTTAAGAAACTCAGGATTTGAAAGTTTACCACACACAAAAGAGTTTTGCGCATGGATTGATTGAAAGAACACTGAACCTGTGCCAAAAACGTATTATTACATTTTAAGTACATTTTAAGAAAAAAAATGAAATGAGACCCAATATAACTGATGTAAATTTCGAATTTGACAGGTGTAATAGCAGGCACAGTGATGGGCATGATGCTGCGTTATGTTCCTGATCTGGACACAAACACTCTCATGATAGTCTCTTTCCCTGGAGATGTCCTGATGAGAATGTTGAAGATGCTCATCTTGCCACTCATCATCTCCAGTCTCATCACAGGTCAGTTCTCATATGCACATGCTCCGTCTTATACTTGTTCAATTACAAAGTAAGTACCCACAATATGCTACTTGACTGTGTTTATGCAATAGCTTTCTCTTCTTCACAGGTCTGTCTGGTCTGGATGCTCGCTCCAGTGGAAGAATGGGCACCAGAGCAATGGTGTACTACATGTCCACCACAGTAATCGCTGCTGTTTTAGGTGTCATCCTGGTGCTTGGAATTCATCCTGGGAATCCAAAACTCAGGTCTGGTCAGGTCAGCTCCGCCCCCAAGAATCAAGAAGTCAGCAGTTTGGATGCCTTTCTGGATCTAATCCGAAACCTTTTCCCAGAGAACCTGGTCCAGGCCTGTTTTCAACAGGTAAAACATTGTGTTTGTTCTTTGAAAAGATTTACATTAAATAACAAGATCATTTAGTATTTACTTTCGTTTACCATGAATTGGGATGCCACATATATCCATATATCATGGATGAGATGAGTCTTACTGTTTCTGATGACTTGTGGACAATTTTTCTCACTCTTCAGGAGCCTGTTGCACTAATTAATCAAAGTTACAACTTAATTATGACAGAATGTAGCACTAAGTTACAGATACGTACTATTAAATATTATTTCGATGCATCATCAAGCCAGTAATAGCTTCTAGTGTGGACTTAAAGGGTCATGAAACCCTCTTCTTTTAGTTTAGTAAGTCTACCTCAGAATGCTTAAAAAAGGCTTCATAAATGAGCATGGCGGCTGCCAGGTGAAGGGAGGGGAATGGGCGTGGCTCACTCGTCAACTTCACAGATTCTAACATTGTCTTAATTGATGCTCAACACACAAATCTGTTAAAATCTCAAAATAAAGTAGTCAAGGTTTCGTATAGCTTTAACATTTCTATATATAGAACTATGAAGTGCATTGAAGCAAGCAGAGTTTTTCAGAGTGTATATAACTGCAACATGAAGATGAAACAAATCAAGTAGCCCTTTTTTTAAAACAGCCAATAGCGGTTTGTTTATATCACAGCTAAGCCAGAGCCATTGAACATAAATCCACATTTGACAGATTATGATGTACAGTCTAGTAGTATTGCCTGTCTAACTATTCTCCTTCAAATCTCTTCCATATCGCTTTAAAATGAAATGATCTGTGTAGAATTCAAAAGGACTCAATACATTTTTGATACAGTCCACTCTTTAGACCAGGGGTGTCCAAACTCGGTCCTGGAGGGCCGGTGTCCTGCATATTTTAGTTTCAACCCCAATTAAACACACCTGAACCAGCTAATCAAGCTCGTTCCAGGTATACTTGACACTTCCATGCAGGTGTGTTGAAGGAAGTTGGAGCTAAACTATGCAGGACACCGGCCCTCCAGTACCGAGTTTGGGCACCCCTTCTTTAGACTGTGGCAGAGTAACAGTGTGAGCAGTTTGCATGAGATGAATGTGAAACCCCACATTTTTCACAGCAATGGAAAGCATATTTTCTCTGTCTATATTATGTATACTATTTGTGGAAAATGTTGCACATCATTTGGTATTATTTGCATTATGAACCAGTTTTAACATTTGTGGATCTCAAGAATAAGTTAATTAAAGTTTATCCTATATGCCTACATGGAGTGTCACAACGGTATACAGGAAAGCAGACCCAGTTGTAGCAATGAGCTAAACAATTTTGTTTATTGACAAGACACATGCAGACAGATGAAGGGTGACAGTCCTAACAGTAGGGACAGTACCACGCAGGGAAACTAGTGGCAGGGACAAGACAGCACCTGAATCAAAGGCCAGTCAGGAGTAAGAGCAGCAGTTGGCAGAAGCAGGGCTTGATACTAGATGGAATTACTGAGTTACTACTAAGTCCAGTAAAACGGACCACAAATCGCCCCTGAGACGGGCCATCTGGAGAAGAAGGAATTTGCTCTTTCCCTGGAGGAGTGCCGGGCTCCATTTTCACAATAAATGAGCACTTTTCCACTTCCCCGGATGTGACAGCCCAAACTCTGCCAGTCTGGAATGCGATGCCTTCTGACTCGCAGGTTTGGTGCATTTTGCCAGTGGCTCACAAGTTCTGGAAGGACGGTCTCCTTTCTCCCACTCCTCAAGCCCCCCTCCGGAGTTAGGGTGCGAGGTGAGAGTGAATCTCTCGCCTCCAGCTCTTCCGCGGGACCCCAGCGCTTCCCGGATCAGCACTCCCACTCCGCGCTGCCCCACTGCTGGTATGTCACTGATTGTAGCGATGAGTCCATTAGCAAGAGTTCTGCCTGCCTGGTCAGCCCTTTGCGGTGGCTCATACGCACAATCAGACTCGGCTATGCAATTCAGTTTGTGAAACGGCCCCCCAAGTTCACGGGTGTGTATTTTACCAGGGTCAGCCCCCTGTCCACCCCTGACTTGCCAGAGGAGAATGCTGTCCTCCTGGCGAAGGATGCAATCGAGCTGGTCCCTTCAGCTGAGACGGCAGCCTTTACGACCAGGAGAATGGAAACTCCACCCCGAGTCTGTTCATCTGATATGGGCGCGATTCGGGGAAGCCCAGATCGATCTGTTTGCTTCCCCCGAGAACGCTCATTGCCAGTTGTTTTTTCCCTGACCGAGGGCTCTCTCGGCACGAATGCACTGGCCCACAGCTGGCCTCAGGGCATGCGCAAATTTGCGTTTCCCCCAGTGAGCCTTCTCGCACAGTTACTGTGCAAGGACAGGGAGGACGAGGAGCAGGTTTTGCTAGTTCCATCTCTCTCTGTCCCAACCGGACCTGGACTTCAGAACTCCTCCTCGCAACTGCACCCCCTGGCAAATCCCTGAGATAGGGATCCATTAGAACCACTCGACTCAGTATATTTAAGATTTCTGTCCCTAAAGACAGCTCTGCTGGTCGCCTTGGCTTCAATTAAGAGGGTCAGAGACTTGGAGGCATTTTCGGTCATTGACTCGTGCCTGGAATTTGGGCCGGCTTATTCTTATGTTGTCCTGAGACCCCGCCCTGGATATGTGCCCAAGGTTCCTACCACACCGTTAAGGACCAGGAAGTGAGCCTGCAAGCGCTCCCCCCGGAGGAGGCAGATTCAACCCTTTCATTACTTTGTACAGTTCGCGTTTTGCAAATCTATCTGGACCGCACTTAGAGCTTCAGATTATCTGAGCAGCTCTTTGTCTGTTATGGTGGTCAGCAAAAGGGAAGTGCCGTATCTAAGCAGAGGTTGGCCCACTGGATAGTAGATGCCATCTCCCTCACTTACCAAAACCAGGGTGAGCCGTGTCCCCCAGGAATTTGAGCGCACTCTACTCAGAGCATTGTCCTCTTGGACGCGTGCACGCTGCGCCTCTCTAACAGACATCTGTAGAGCTGCAGGCTGGGTGACACCTAACACATTTGCAAGGTTTATAATCTGCGAGTTGAGCCGGTTTCCTCAAGGGTATTAGGTAACCCTTGGTGATTGAGGAAACAACTCTGTAAAGGTGTTGTAACACGCTTGCTGCGCCATTCTCCCTAACACGGAGATATGTAAGTTCATTCACTCTGTCAGTAAAGTTCCTCCAAGGCCCCCAGCATCTAAAACAGTGAAGGAGTCAGGCGCTGGCCCATTGTATTGTAGGTCTGCCCTCTGATCAGCCCACGTTCTGGGTATAGGTGCCCGCTATGTGCGATCCCCACTAGGCGATCCCATATGCTTAAACAGCCAGTTTAAGTTCCCCCGAGGGGGGGAACAGAAATGCTATGTTCCTTTGCCATAATTATTGCCCCTTAGCTGTTGAGGTGAAAGTCTCTTCAGATAAAAAATCATGCTTTAGCTTTGAACGTGCTGTGCTCTTATAGCCAAATTAATTGCAACGAGCATCAGCTGCGCAAGCTGAAGCTGCCAACTCATTGGCATTTTATTGGCACGTTTACATACCCTTTAGACGATTGGCTTTCTTAACGAAATCCCCATAGTGGAAGTTTTTTCCACATAGCATTGAAGTCACCTCCCGAAGGGGAACTCACTGACCAGGGGGAGCAAGATTAGGACTGGTATCAACATGAGACCAGACAGAAAATAGTTAGTGATAATTATCCAAGGAAAATAATAAAACTAACTAGATATAAAAAAAGAAAGACGAAATCAAACAAATGCAAATCATAGTAACAAATAAAACAGTTTATATTTAGTAGTATATTTAGTAGTAGAGAAGCAGGTGTTATTTTATTTAAACAAATGCATGGAAACTTTTGAGTACTTATTGGATCAAAGTACTTAAGGCGTAATAAACATGACTGCAGTGTGTATGAGACTAATTCCAAAGAATCACCTGAGGAGTTCCTTCCGGTGAATATGTTTGCTATGTTTGGTAATATTTGTTTACTGTTTTGCACAATGAATCATAAGACACATGTTTTTTACTACCAAAATTATATATATTTGGCTATTAAAAACATACCTGTTGAACATAATACATCTTAAATTAAATCACAATTTGTTAATTTTACTTCAATTTTAGACAACATTCTGCAATGCAATTATATGAACACATGGTGTACGTATGGTGTACACTTTACATTTGAAGCATTGGTGTGCATGTTCACATTTTATAATTTTATTCAGAAATATTAGAATATAATTTAAGTCAGAAAAATTATAATTTAAGCCTTAAATAAAACCAAATGTTTGCAAGCATTATAAACACGTATTTTAGTTCATCTCACTTCACAACAATTGCATTTAATAGCATTTAGGACAGAGTGAAAATATGAGTCTTAAACAAAATAATTATTGGTCAATTCACTATAAACAGCAATTATTATACAATTTGTGGGAAATTGAAACTGCAGTGTGCGTGAAATGTGCTATACAAATCATTCTGCACCATTGCAAGTAAACTTTGTGCATGTTTGCTTTATTAGGCTAATTGAATTATGTATTTTGGAATATAATTCATAGCATGTTTCAGATTATACTAAATATATATATTAAAAAAACCAATATGACCATTTATAAACCACAAGCTAATTTACAGTTTTTATATGCATCACTTGTATTATTTTTTGTATGTATCTTTTGTAAGTTATCTGCAAATGCAGGGGCGGACTGGCACAAAAATTCAGCCCTGGCACCATCTTAAGAGCCGGGGGGGTTCTGGGGAGGTGGACAGCGGCCCACATGTAACACTGACCGGCCCACATTAAAAAAAACGGTCCGGCCCTTCTGGCATTTGCCAGATGACCAGTCCGCCCCTGTGCAAATGTCAATAATAATAATAGTAAATCTAGACTGAAACATTAAATTGATAAGAGTTTGTACAGTTTTGTAGAATCATCATCTGTTTCTTGTTTCTCTTTTCAGGTCCAAACAGTGCTAAAAAAAGTAGCCATCCCAGTCCAGAACCAAACTGAACCGATCCTTGTCAATAGGAAGAAACTAGAGCTGAAGTGGGGAATGAATGTTTTAGGTTAGCCCACAGTCTGTTTTTTTTTTCTTTGTATGACACAAACAATGCAATATAAATGTCCTTACACCTTTTCCCCTCTATGTTGTAAGGTTTGATTGGATTCTTCATCACGTTTGGTGTTTGCATGGGGAAAATGGGAGAGAGAGGGAAGCTCATGTCTGATTTCTTCAACATCCTCAATGAGATCATCATGAAGATGGTGTCCATGATCATGTGGTCAGTATTCTGCTGTCATCATGAGTGTGTCCAAATTATAGATCTGTTGCAACTGAAACAAATGAAGTTATTTTTTTTTTTATTACTGATGCACTTCTAATACAACACAAGTTTATTTCTACATTTGGATTCCTGAGGAAATATTAAAGATTTTTGTTCTGAGCACTTAAAGTGGAATGTTAAGTGAATTCACAATCTGATTTCGATTCTGTGGATTACAGTCTGATTCTTAACTTATATTTTTCCTATTTCTTTTGCTGTTCGTTGCCATTTTTACAACTTTACATTTTAACCAGACTTTTCATTAAGTTGCTTTTGTTTAATATATTTAATATTTTTTATTATATAATTTAACTCTTTGTTTATTCAGTATAGTTTAGAAAATGATTATAAAATATGAAAAGAACGCTAACGTTGACTTTGTAAGAAATGGGTAACAATCAACTCAAAATTATTCAGACAGCTGTTATTATGACAATATTTACACTATTAATTAACTATTAATACTTTTTTAGCTCACCCTTTGCCTCAATGGCAACTTATATTTTCTGCTATTAACCAGGTTTGCACTTACTGCAGAAGCGTCTTCAGATCCTGTTAGTTTTTAATCCACTGAATAAAGAAATTATATTATATTATATATATATTATACAGTATAACTATGGCATGGCAGGAGGATCCAAGTGCAGCTTAATAATAATTTATTAAAGAAAGTATTCGTGCAGGTAATTGTGGACAAAAATAGGAAAAATCAATAGTCATTGTCAATTGTCATAAGGCCATAAACAATGCATCAATCCAAAAGTACAAACAAAACAAACAACAAACTTAGACTAAGGCAAAAACACAGTAACAGGAAATATATGTGATGGGGAACAACAAAGACTCACTGCAGACTGATGTGTGTAGGGTATATATATATATATATATATATATATAATAATGAGAGTCAGCAGTACATGTGTGATCAGTAGGATAATGGTGACTGGTGTGTGGAACGGCATGCAGGGATTTGTAGTTCATAGATGAGTTTGTAGTTGATAACTGATTATAACAGTTGATAACTGTTAAAAGTTATTAGTTACTAGTTAATTGGTTAAAGTTATGGTAAAAAATAAAGTTATTGTAACTTAACTTTTTCAGAATTTGATTGTTGTGCAATTATAAAGCTGCTTGTAAAGCTGCCTTGAAACAATAATTATTGTAAAATCAAATAAAAAAATATAATGTTAAATCAAATTCATTTTTCTCATCAAAGTAATGTAAAAATATTTATTGTCATGACTTTTTATCAGATGTTTTTTTGTTTTGCACTCACTAGTAAAAAACAAACAAAAAAATAAT
>CAIGQZ010032144.1:4330755-4367335 GCA_903798205.1 Danio tinwini
ATATAATCACAAAAAAATATACATTTGCTTTATTGGCATGAAATGCTTTAGTTTAAATGTGAATATTAATTAACTCAAATAAATTATTTTAGTTACAGATATAGATTCAAAAGTTTGAAGTCATACATTTTTATCAATATTTTTTAAATATTTATATAAAAAGTTTGAATTAAAAAAATATAAACGTTTATATAATAAAATATATATTTGAACAAAAGTGACAGAAAGGACATTTTCAATGGTGCAAATTTTTTATTACAATTTTTAACATAAAAATTATGATGATGATGAAGATGATAGTAATATTAATGATATCAATAATAATAGCAACAGTTATAATAATATTATTTATTATTATTCTTTTTGGGGTGGCACGGTGGCTCAGTGGTTAGCACTGTCGCCTCACAGCAGGAAGGTCACTGATTCAAGTCTCGGCCTGGCCAGTTGGCGTTTCTGTGTGGAGTTTGCATGTTCTCCCTGTGCTCCAGTTTCCCCCAAAGTCCAAAGACATGCGCTATAGGTGAATTGAATAACCTAAATTGTCCGTAGAGTATGAGTGTGTGTAAATGAGTGTGCATGGGTGTTTCCCAGTACTGGGTTGCAGCTGGAAGAGCATTCGCTGCATTAAATACATATGCTGGAATAGTTGGCAGTTCATTCTGCTGTGGTGACCTCTGAAATAGAGACTAGTCTAAAAAGAAATTTAATGAATGAATGAATTCCTTTCAGCAAAATTCTGATGCTGAAAATGATGTTTTCAGTCACTGTAATGTTTAAGTCAAATAATCTGCATCACATCTGTACATACATTATAATATTTTAGAATTCTGTACTGTATTTTTGATCAAATATAATATAAATAAGAGCATAAGAAACAACCTTAAGAAACAAAGAACTTCCAAAACCCTCTACTGAACTATATAGTGGAAAAAAAAAATTATAATAAAATTATAATTGTGTCATCTATTAAATATAATGAACATTTTGAGAGAGAACTCAGAAGTCAAGAAAAAGAAAAGCTTACTATTTATTTAATTTATTTCTTCTTTAAAGTCTTAGAACAGTTTGTACAACATAAAATTGTTTTCAGATTGTTCTTATCTTTGTAATATTACTTTACATCTGCAATTGTCTACTTTATTTGTATTAATTATTTTGACCTGGCAAATCTCTTACACTATGAAAGAACAACCTCAAAAACAGCAATGTTTTTCCTTCACAATTAACGAATTACTTTGATGTTGCATTGTTGTAATTTGCTCTTAAGCATTTTCTTTATTGTCTAGTGTTCCACTGAAACTAGTAATTTTTTATCTCTTCATTTATGATGTCTTTTGTCCAACTCATGTATTTATTATATTTATTATTTTCCTCAGAATGTCTCTCTGATATACGCCTTTTGGTTCACCATGTCCCCCGCTGTCCCTCTGAAATCATATAACCACATCAGCTGCTGTCTGTGGGGTGTGTAATAAAATCTGAACAATTTCTTTCACGTATTCCAGTGATTTGTGTTTTAATGCCTCTTGTGTAAGAGTCGATGTCAACGTGAGGCACGTTTAAATCCCGTCTCGACTGCTGGACAGACGAAATCCCTTCAAGCGCACACACAGAGTCAAAATTTACTTCCACAATGATGAGACAAAGACATCAAAAACACTTAATCCGCTCAAGGGAGAGAGCAAAGGATGGGATAGCGCAGCAGATGGCCAGAAAGACGTCAATCCTCCTCATTCTTCCCAGGACAACAGTGAGGCAGGACACGGATGATTACAAGGGACACTGACGTTATCGTGGGGACACTGGACGTCACAGAAAAGCTTAAGGGAGCAAAGTGTTAAGATGAAAGGGCAAAATAGCAATTGAAAGAAAGAATGTCTTCAATCTTGAAAATAAAGGTGCCATGATGAACCAACAAGTGGTTTCAGTGATGCCACAGAACAACCTTTTAGTGAAATAGATTTTAGGTTCATCATGAAACCACTGATGGTGATAAAGATCATTAAACCTTCATTTTTAAGAGTGTTTAATACACATTTTACATATGACAATCTTAGTTACACTCATAAAATGCTGGGTTGCACATAATTCTTTCATCCCAACACAAGTTGAATAAGTTAACCAAATTGCTTTTAAAAATTTGACCTGAACATAAAACAATTAATTAATTAAGTTGTCCTCCCAAAAAACTCATTTTGAATAAGTAGTTTGAACAAAAAGCAAAAATATATTTTTGAGTGTGCACTTAAAAAATGACTTATGCTGCTTGTTCAAACTACGTATTGAAAATGAGCAGAACCAATTGATTGTTTTATGTTCAACCCACTTAAATTTGTAAAAACAATTAAGTTAACTTCATCGCTTTATGTTGTGACAACATGAAGAAATTGTGTGGAACCTAGAATTTTTTTCAAATGTAAAAGTGCTAAAATCAGGTGCATCTACCAACCAAGAAATCCTGAGACAGGAAAACACAGTAGCTTGTTCTCTAAACCAGTGTTTCTCAACCACGTTCCTGGAGGACCACCAGCTCTGCACATTTTCCATGTCTCCTTAACCAAACACACCTGATTCAGATCATCAGCTCCTTAGCAGAGACTGAAAGACCTGTAATGGGTGTGACAGACAAAGAAGATTTCCAAAACATGCAGTGTTGGTGGCCGTCCAGGAACATGGTTGAGAAACACTGCCTTATATTTCAAACCCCCCTAGTGGCGTAGTAAGGGGAGGGTGTATTATATTGCCACCCCTTAATCCATACCTGCTGACATTTGTCTCCGAAATGCTGGGAGACTGGTGGGTTGGGTGTTTGGGGGTAGGGTCCGGCAGGGTGGTGCTGTGTGTTTGTCTGAATAACACAGTTGACAACCGGGTTAGTAAATGTACTGTGGTGTTAGTAACTGTACTACGGACCAGGTTTCAGCCGGCTGCTGCGATCAAATACTCTACCAAAATTGGCGACACAGTTACAGACTGCACAAAAATGCTAAAGACTGGGGGACAGGGTAAAATTACTGGAGTTTTCCGGGAGAAATAACAAAATGGGAGGGTGGCAGGAGATGGGTCTGAAATACATTTGAGCAAAGCATGCTAATCGTTCAGTTGTTGACTGCACAGATAGACTCCAATGTACTAATTGTGTTCATTTTGTATTCCATAACACAATGGTGCTATTGAACAATGATACGAGTAACGTTAGGGATGTGTTTGCAGGTATGGATAGGTTAATATAGGTCACACTGATTGCTCTGTGCCACCCTGTCTTTACATTCAGTACGTCTGTACGTTGCTAAATTAAGACTCCAGTGTTTATACCTTTATAGAAAACAATGTTTACAATTCTACAAGACATGACACAACCGTTTTAAAGGATGGGTCGACAGTGCAATCATAAAAGTAAATGCAGATAATATTTTAAATGTAAGTATAATGTAAAAACATGTGCATCTATGTATTAAGTTCATTGTACCAAATGATTACTTTAAATAAGTACACAGCAATTAAGGCTGCTTAAAATAAAGTGGGACCCACAGATGAACACAGAACACTATTTACTTTAGACCCTTTCCTGAAGGAGCTGCAGTAGTCACTATTTCTGTTTACTGGCAATAGCAGCTACACTGTAAAAAAAATAGATGATTAATCAGTCCTGACAGCGTATGTTTTTAGGTCATTGTAACTTACTAAACTAAGTTAATCATGTGCTAACTTAATTTTATAAGTTACGCAAGCTGTTTCATGTCAGTTTAACATAATACAAGTTTAATGGACTCAAGGGTAATTTAATTCAGCTTAAAAATGTAAGGCAACCATGGATTTTTTTACAGTGTAGAGATCTGTAAATATATTTGCGTAAAATATATAAAGTAGACAGTTTCACCAACCAAAATCAGTGCTTTTGTGCTCAAACTTCATATCCAGATATGTTCCAAATTTCCTTCCTAAATTTGCTTGTTAACACACTCAAAAAATTGGCAAATTTGACAAGATATAATAAATAATCTGTGGGGAATCTGTTCTCTTACAAAGCAATGAGGTCAGATTCATAGACATGTGTGTTTTACAAGCTAAACGTATTATTGATCTTAATTGGAAAAATATAAATGAACCTAGAATTGGAAAGTGGATTAAAGAAATGGCATCACATGTGTCAATGGAAAAGATCACATTGTCAAAAAGAAACAAAATGTGTTTGAAGATATCTGGAGACCATTTAATAACTTCCTGAAGTACAATGTAAATGTTGACAGTCTACTACAACAAGAACAAGCTTAGACTCGGGAAACGCTCTCTCTTTTTTCACTCACTTTTTTTATTTTATTTAATATATTTATTTTTCCTCATTTAATTTTATATTTTTATTTTTGGGAATGGGTTGATGGAAGGGAGAATAGGGTGTAAAAAAGTTTGCTGTGGCTTCATGTTTATCATTCTGTAACTGTATAATCTGTTGTGAAATGCAAATTGAAAAAAAGTAATAAAAATATTGTACAAAAAAATAATCTGTGGGGTAATTTGAGCTGAAAATACACATTTTAAAAACCCATTCTGGGAACACCGATGATTTTGCATCTTATCATGAACAGGGACATATTGCGATGATGATGATGATGGTGATGATGTCGTTCCAATCCTGAGACCTTCATTCATGAACACAAAGGAAGATATTTTAGATGAAATCCGAAAGCTCCCTTATCCTCTATAGACAGCAACAGTCCAGAGAGATCAAAAAAGGAAGCAAAAACATTGTCAAAACATTGACTTCATTGACATCCATTTGACTTCAACTGTAACAATATGAAGGTCTCTGGGGATTGAATCTACATAAAGGTTAGTTGTTGTTATTATCAGAGTTTTAACTTTTGGATAAACTAATACTGTTCAAACATGTGCAGCTGTCAAATCACACCTAAGTATTTACAATCTTTAAACATTAACAGCAATCTAGCGATTATTGGCAGAGCAGACAATCGTGTTAGTGTTATCTTTTGTTAAGATAAGTCATGCAGACTTAAAAATGTAAACTTAATGGCACACTGCCCTCTCTAGCCGAGGGGACAGTAGTGAAGTGTCCTCGCATCCTGTGGTCTCCTAGGTGAGAATACACATAGCGCTTTTATGGCCTCTTATCTGTTCTGTTTAAACCGCCGCCTCCACTCCCATTTCCTCTCAGTACTGTGGAATTAACTGAAACACTTTATATTAAATAAACACTGATTAATCTGCCACACGCAAATGTATATGCATCTACTTCTGGATGCAGGTGTCTGGGGTCCCGCCGTTGTCTGAGATCAATGCCATGACTGGCATGGCCATGTGAGATTTACCATCAGTTTATCCTCGTTCATTTCCTGAAAACAAGTTTGTTATCGTTTTTCCTTTTCGTACTCGAGTGACTCATGGATTCTCTGTCGCTCTCTCATTACTACCGTATAAATACAGCTTTAAAGGGACATGTCTTCTGTCTGGACCATCGCAGCCTCTGGAGGTCTTGGAGACTTCATTGCTCTGTTCTTTATTTTGTATACAAGTCAAACTGAAGATTCATTATTCCTTTTTTTTTGGAAAGTTCACTGATTCCCTCCTGCTCAGCTTAGTCAGTCATGCTTCTTGCCTGCTTTTTTATATTTTTTGCTCTTTTTCCTCCTCTTCGGTGGTGTATGTATGTTCCTGCACAGAATGTGCTTCTGCAGTTTGGCACACAAGTCAGGGAACGCCTGCTTTACACAGGTAATCTTTATTTTTTAGCAATTTTAGTGGGTTTCTGATTCTTTTTAGATGCAACTATCTAAACGCGTTGGGTCGTTTCAACCAAAATTTGGCTAAAATATGGATAAACCCTGTCATTGTGTCATATTTTTTGTTTATTTAACCCTAACTTGATTTTGCCCATGTTTTACTCAAATTTGGGTTAAAGCAACTTGGCTTTTTAGAGTGAATGATTAGATGTTAGGATGTGTTTAATGTGGGTAACTGTGACATGTGCTACTTTCTTCCATCAACACAATAGCTATCTTCACAGCAAATGTTAGCTTTCTGTTTTTGTCCTGTTTTTCAGTATGAACATCCAAACATCCTTAAAATAGAGATACATTTAATGGAGAAACAAAGTTACTTGTTTTCAGACTTTTACTTATTTTTTGTTAAAAAAATATTCATTTAAAGGGAAACAACCTCATTGGTAGATATTTGTCATTGTCTATTTGTTCAACTTGGTGTATTTTGAATCCATTTCTCAGAAAATTATATTATCTGTCAATCTGTCAAAATGTATCTTGTTTCAAAACTTTTGTACTGGAAAACAAGAATACAGAGAAATGGTGGGTTTTTTTCCGGGTGCTCCGGTGTCCCCCACAGTCCAAAGACATGCGGTACAGGTGAATTGAATAAGCTAAATTGGCGGTAATGTATGTGAGTGTGTGCAATAGTGTATGGGTGTTTCCCAGTGTTGGATTGCGGCTGGAAGGGCATCCACTGCGTAAAACATGTGCTGGATAAGTTGATGGTTCATTCCGCTGTGGTGACCCCTGAATAATAAAGGGACTAAGCCGAAAAGAAAATAAATGAATATCTATATTTATATATATATGTCAGACTAAAAAATACAGAGAATGATTTTTTTCATCACACTAAACAGGAACTCAGTGTATCTATGACTATGAAGAACTTTTAACATGCATAGATCCTTTCCTTTCCACAAAGGGTCTTTATAATTGAAAAATATTCTTTAGATTATTAAAAATATTTCTTACACTAAGAAAATTTTTCACTTTTAGAAACAAATTATACTTTGTGTTTCAATTTTGAGCATTCACTGTTTTATTTGTACAGTGTTTATTTATTAGTTGAGTGTGTTCATTATCAATGTTATTATTTTTAGATGGGTTGTATCTTGAAATGAATCCCGATGGCTCCGTCAGAGGCTCTCCTGAAAAGAATCAAAACTGTAAGCGACCACTGCAAACACAAGTAAAAGAGCACAGTTTACAGTAGAAAAACCACTGTAACTCATGTAAATATCCTTCAAGTAAAAATGCCTTACCAGAAGAGATAACGAGTTCATAAAATCTGAGATACTATGATTTATATGACACATTTGTTGTTATTTTGGTTTGATGTTATGCAAATGCTCTGTAAGTGCTGTTTTTTTACAATATTAAAAAGATGTATTGAGCATAATTTATCAAAAGTAATATCAAGCTAATTTCAATATTTATAATAAGAAAAATATTATTTCTGATGTGATGATTATGTCTGATGGTGGCGCTGGTTAGTTAGTATCTGAGGGTCAAAGGTGTTGTTTGTGCTACTGATCTGGGAACTGACGGAGGTGTGGCGTGGTTTACTGCAGGTGTGCTGGAGCTGCGTTCAGTCAAAGCGGGTGAAACCGTCATCCAGAGTGCAGCTACATCTCTCTACCTCTGCGTCGATGATCAAGACAAGCTGAAAGGACAGGTATGAATAGAAGTACTTCATTGCAAAGATGTAATATTCTGTCAAAAATAAAAATAAGTATAACTAACAATGAAAATAAGCTTAAAAGACACCATTCTAGATGAATGTGTTAGAGAGCAGATAAACAAAAGGCAATTCAAAAAATTGACAAATATATCATAAGATCACGGTCCAAAAAATAGTAGATCCACATTAATATATGAGGGAAAATATTAAATAAAAAATTAGGAAAGAGAAAAAAATCAAGAGAAACTGTACACTGTAAAAAATAAAAAGTTGAGTTACTTAAAATTTTAAAGCAACTGGCTGCAAAGAAATTTTAAGTTTATTAAACTTCAGTGGTTAAAGTTGTGCCAAAAATTTTTTTTAAGTTGACCGAAAAGGCTGGTTTAAGTCAAGTATACTTTATGGAATAATTAGGCACAACTTCAAACACTGAAGCTTAATAAACTCCAAATTTCTTTGCAGCCAGTTGCTTTAAAATTTTAAGTAACTCAACTTTTTATTTTTTTAAAATTGTTTTCCCTGTTCTCGTGTGGGTTTCCCCCGGGTACTCCAGTTTCCTCCCACAGTCCAAAGACATGCAGTATAAGTGAATTGAATAAACCAAATTGGCACAGTACATAAGTGTTTTAGTACTGGGCATAAACATATGCTAGTATAGTTGGCAGTTCATTCTGCAGTGGCAACCCCTAATAATCAAGCAATAGGCTGAACGAACAAATTTGGCGGAGCTCTCGAGACCTACCTGAGCTCAGACTCCCCTCTCTCCCGATGAAATAGGAGGAAGCCCCAAGCTTGAGGATCTTTTGAGCTCAGGGCTCTTTCCCGGGACAGCATGCCAAACACGCTTCATTATCAATAATCAGCTAAGTGTAAACTCTTAAATTGCAGGAGAAGCACTTCTCACAAAACAGATGCATCATATACATAAATAACTGTACCCTTGCTACTACTATGTACCGTGAACTGATTGGTGTATCATTACACCCCTAAAAAGCTTCTTAAAATAATCTTTATTGTTTTTACAAGTAAATAAAAATGTTTCATGATCAAATCAGCATGCTGGAATGATATCTGTAGGATTGTCTGACACTGAAGACTGCAGTAATGATGCAGAATATTTAGTTTCCCTTTTATATACACTACCGCTAAATAGTTTGATGGTTTTATTTTTATTTATTTATTTATTTTTTTAAGAAAATGATTCTGTTTATCAAGGGTGCATTTATTAAATGTAAAAAATTTTTTAATATTTCTTAAAATTTTAAATGAATGCTTTCTTATTGTATGTAGTTTCAAATTAAATTACTCCAGTCATTATTACTTGTATTACCATTACCATTAATAATAATATTAATAATTAAATATTAAATTAATATAAATTAATATTAGAGTGATTTCTGAAGGATCATGTGACTCTGAAGACTGGAGCTGAAAAGTCATCTTTAAAATCACTGGAATAAATGATAAAATTAAATGATGAACTACTTTTGATCAGTTATTTTATAGTGCAATCACAATTCACTATTTTACAATGTGTACTGTATTTTTGATTAAATGAATGCAGCCTTGTTGAGCAGGACAAGCTTATTTGAAAACATTTAAAAATCCTACTGACCCCAAACCTTTTGACTAGTAGTGTATATATTAAACTAGACAAAAAGTACTTAAATTATTAAAATATTGAACCTTTTGACTAGTAGTGTATATATTAAACTAGACAAAAAGTATTTAAATTATTAAAATATTGAAAAATATTATTGTTTTTACTGTATTTTCAGTCAAACAAATGTAACCACAGTGAGCAGAAGAGACAAAAAATGTTAAAACTCAAAAACTTTGAACAATATTTGTTGACAAACAATATATAAGGTTACTAAAGTTACATTTTTATAAAAAAATAAAAAATAAAATAAAATCATATAATTAATAGTTTTCTAATTATTAATGATATATACATTTTCGCAGTGAGCTACATAAATAAATATATTGTAAATGTCTTTTTTTTTTAAATATCCACAGTGGGCATTGAATTACTGTTATGTTCACTTAATTTTTTGACAATTTTCACTGGAGACATAAAGACATTTGTCAGTATTCTCTGTTTTCTCTTTCAGCGTCAATACTCTACATTAGACTGCACCTTTCAGGAATTGCTACTGGGTGGATACTCGTTTTTCCTTTCTCCACACACAAATCTTCCTGTATCGCTTCTCTCGAAACGTCAGAAACACGGCAATCCTCTTTCTCGGTTTCTCCCTGTTAGCACAGCAGAGGACAGCCGGATACAGGAGGTGAAACAGTATATTCAGGATATAAACCTGGACTCTGACGACCCACTAGGAATGGGACATCGGTCACACATACAGACCATCTTCAGTCCCAGTCTGCATACTAAAAAATGAAGACATGCTTTGCATTAGCACTGGACTGCAAGGTTAAAAATGATTTGTTACTGTGTTTTTTTGTTGTTGTCAGGAATTGTATTTATTTAAATATATTTATTTATTTGCTGTGGTCTAAATTTATTTAAATGAAGTAATTTAAATATTGTTCTATTAAATGTGATTGTTAACTTAAACATCTAAATGACAGACGTCTGCTGGAGCAGATTTCACATTCAGTTCTTTTTCTAGTTCACCGAATCCGTATGATTTTGCTTGATTAAAAATTTTAATAAATAATATTCCAACATGGCTCAGAGTTACACAATTCATAAAGCACACACATACACACCAGATAATACACCACAGATTGTTCCATAAGGCTTTTGAATTCACAAACTGCTCAGAACAGCAGTAACACTAAACTGTTCCAGATGAATGATGCTTAAGACTTTATCCGTCCGTCGACACACAAATCCCTGGCACATTCATGGCCGCAACCCGGGTGACAAAATACATGACATTTAAATGACACCACACGGCGCTTCTTCCTATGAATAAGTCCCATATATATGCAGAGAATTCCAGTAAGATCTTTAAAGCGAAGGTGCAAACACCTATATTGCACAACACAGCTCAGCTTATGCTCAGCGAAGCATTAAGGCTCCACTCTTTAAATAGATAAAAATAGCTTTACAAAAAATACATTTAGTGATTTAAGGTTCACTGTAAAGTTTGCAATGTCAAAATAAAAGTTCCAAAACTGGAACGTTAAGAAGACGTCATGTTAGTATTTTTTTGTGACTTCTTCATACTTTACGTTTTCTGCGTAAGTTGCTTTCTGTTATTTTTGCTTCCAATAACTCAACCCCCCTCCCATATTTAACTCTCTGAATAGATAAAAAAATAGTTTGACTTTTAAAATAAAACAGAATAAAGGTTGCGATGTCAAAATAAAAGTTTGCAACTGAGAAGAAAAGACGTCATGCCGATGTTTTTGTGACTACTTTTCTTGTGCTTTAAGCTACTACATCTGTATTTAGTACGTCCTTAGCTTCTGGGTCAAATGCTTACTGTTGTTTTATGTTTATTTACATTGATTTTTTTCATTTAGCAGATGCTTTTATCCAAAGGAACTTGCCGATAAAAAAAGGATCAAATAAATATTTCTTCCCATGATCCACATATATTCGACTCTCTAAATAGATAATAAAAACAACAGTCAGTGTAAAAGTTGTGATGTAAAAATGAAAGCTGGAAAGTATCGAGATCACGCCCAAATGTTTGTGACTATATTTTCTTGTCCTTTGGCTACTGTATCTGTACCTTTACTTGACCAGCTTCTAACATCTATTAACTATATTAATAGATAAAAATACCTTCACAACAAAATACAGTCAGTCTAAAGGTTGTACTGTAAAAATACGTGTAATTTAAAAGTTGTACTGATGTTATATATATGTTTTGTGACCTTTTTTGGCTACTGCATTTGCATTTCGTACCTACTTATAGTCAAGTGCTTTGTGTTTTGTTATTGTTGTTTTTGTACTTATTCTGCCCTACCATCCCCATAAATTCAATAGAAAAAAAATAGTTTTACTTAAAACACAGTCAGTGTAAAACAGGGATGCCCAAACTCGGTCCTGGAGGGCCATGTCCTGCATAGTTTAGCTCCAACTTCCTTCAACCCACTTCTCTGGACGTTTCTAGTATACCTAGAAAGAGCTTGATTAGCTGGTTCAGGTATGTTTAATTGGGGTTGGAACTAAAATATGCAGGACACCGGCCCCCCAGGATCGGGTTAGGACACCCTTGGTGTAAAAGTTGAAATGACAAAATAAAAGTCCTGTAAGTGTAAAGCATAGAAAATGGGGTATATGCACACAGACTTTTAATTTCAGTCAGCCTGCCCCAAGGCTTCCGGTTAATTGTCATCCCATACAAAATCACCGTGTTTAAGATCTGATTTCTTTAAAAAACAAATAGCGATCTTCACTGCCTGGCTGAGATACAATATAAAGTAGGTATCGGACCAAACAAAAAGCACTGCATTAGTTTTAAAAGTTATCCGCTCCATGTCTTTAAAATATGGAAATTCATTTTACCCCTGTATTTTTGGAATTTCTGCGCTAGCCTGCTGCTAAGGACGGCGCCTGCATTTAAACGTATTTTTATATCTTTTTACGCTTTAACAACTAAATGGATGCTGAAGTCTATTTTACTGTATGTATTGTAATTACATTACAACATCGATGCTGTAAAAGGAACCTTATGAAATTGAAAATGGTCACATAAAGCTTTCACCGGAAGATCATCATTGGCTGAAAAACACTAGCTGTGCATATAGCCCATTGAATGGAGGTTAAATCAACATTCATACTTTTCTTGTCCTTTAACTGCTGCATTTTCTGCCTTCTCATCCTCTGCAATCATTATCTGTTTCTCTTTTTATTCCTTCCCATCATTCCCAGAGAGTTACAGTGAGGCAGTGCCTTTTTAAACATGGCCAACCTCTATCATCTCTCATTGCTCCTCCTTGATTTCCAGTCTCTCAGACTTGAGTGACCATTGGATAAATGCTTCCTACACTTTGCTCTCCAGCCTTTCCTGAACAAAGCCCAGCCAGCAGAGTCCCATTGAGAGGGGGGCAGTTCCCCCTGTAAGCCGTCCCTCCTTCAAGAGGAACCTGGTCTCCCTGTTCCCCGGGCCCTTCTTCGCCATTTTCTCCATCCTCCCCACCTTCCTCCTCCTCCCAAAGTGAGGTGCTGACGTGCGTGTACTCCTGGTTGTCCTCGCACTCCATCTCTCGATGGTAGAAGTAGCTGAAGTTGGAAACGATGACAGGAACAGGAAGCGAGATGGTCAGCACACCCGCAATGGCGCACATGGAACCCACCAGCTTTCCTCCCACCGTCACTGGGTACATATCTCCATACCCCACTGTCGTCATAGAAACCACAGCCCACCAGAAGGCCTCTGGGATGCTGGTAAAGGCGGTCTCTGGGTTGTCCACCTCTGCAAAGTATGCGGCTGAGGAGAACAGGATGACTCCGATGAAAAGGAAGAAGATGAGAAGTGCCAGCTCTCTCAAACTGGCCTTCAGCGTCTGGCCCAGGATTTGCAGGCCTTTAGAGTGGCGAGAGAGCTTGAAGATTCGGAAAACTCTGACCAGACGGATGACCCTTACTATGGCCAGAGACATGGATGGCGTTGCTCCCTTGGACTTGGCCAGCTCGGTGCCGAGGGTGACGAAGTAGGGAATGATGGCGAAGAAGTCTATGATGTTCATCACGTCCTTGAAGAAGACCATCTTATTGGGGGAGCAGGTGAAACGCATGATTAGCTCAAATGAGAACCAGCAGATGCACATTGTTTCCACCAGGAAGAAGGGGTCATGGAAGGGAGAGGACATGGAGATGTGTGAAGTGTTGTTTCCAGCAAGGTGTGCCTCGTATGCCATTTTCTGGAAAAAAAAAAGGAGAAAAGAAAAGATGTGGATTAGAATTAGACCCTTTTACACCTGGTATTAAGATATATTATTACAGGTGGACAATACTAAATACATGTGTAAGCAGAGTTTAAAGCCACCTTTGATCACAATCAGAAGATAGTCAAACAAAAAAGTTGATTGATTTAAAGTGTGAAGGCTCATGTGGTGGAATGCATTCAAACAGCCATAAATGGCCTACTCCATATTGACTGAACAGGACGTGTTGTGCACTATTTAGTTTGTCCACAAGGTGACAACAGTGAACCAGGCCATTGTTCCACAGCTGTAAAGGAATTGGGAGGGATAGAATAAGAACGAAAACATACTGTTGAAAACGGCAAAAACGATGTATGTCCACGTTGACGAGTGTTTATGTAAGAGGATTATAGAACGTCTATACTGTAACTCTGTAACTCCATACTGTAAGAAAGCTCTCCAAAACAAGGTACTCCTACATTGTCATGTTTTCCAAAAACACACAGATTATGATCTAAATCATAGTTGTCATAGACATTTTTTTCATTCATTCTGGCTTGCTTGCTTGCTCTTAAGGCCCATAACATGGGTTCGCTCATTCAATAAATCTTTTTGCATTGCACTGACCACTCCAAAATTCCAATATTTGAATGTTCCCAATGTTGCTTTGTGGCTGGAAGGGCATCCTCTGCGTAAAACATTTGATGGATAAGTTGGCGGTTCATCCTGCTGTGGTGACGCCTGATTAATCAAGGGAATTTATAAAGGGAATAAATGCATGTTAATAACAGGTTAGAAAAGTAATGTGTTCCATTGAACTGGTTATCTTACCCATGAGATTGTGCTAACCACATCGGGTAGGGGGTTAGGGTTTGGGGTAGATCAGGACAATATTACGGCCTCACATCACACTATTCTACATCAAAATGTACTGCACAATCTGATTGGTAGGATATTTCATCATTGAGTTTAAATGGGAGGTAGGACAATCTGGCAAAGACAAATCGACAGGACACCGTCATTGAAAATACAGTACACAAGGAGGCATATAAGGCTTAGATGTAGAAACTGCACTGATGACATTCCTATTTTTAACAGTGTATGGAAATGTGGTTAAGCACTTTTTTGCACATTTAAAGAAGGTACTTTTTATTTACCTAAAGGTGTAGTTCACCCAAAAATGAACATTTACTCACTATTTACTCTTTCTCAAGTGGTTTTAAACCTTTATACGTTTCTTTTTTTCTGCTTGTAACAAGCAAACGGTGAGTAATTTAGCAGACAAATAAGTACATGGAAGAGAGCCAAATCTGGAGCAAAAGCTTCCTCGTTTATTAAAACCACATAAAGTAACCTTTTTTTAAAAACATCAAAGTCATGTGTTCAGATTTTGGTCTACAGGGGTTACATTGTATGTTCACTATAAAAAACAGCTCATTTGTTCTGTAATCACACTACATTATCACTGTGTATGTTTCACATTACAAGATGATTTTTTTCCACATAGAGGAATTATTTTTTATTAAAACATTGTTAAAAAAATAGGGCGACATGGTGGAGCAGTGAGTATCACTGTCGCCTCACAGCAAGAAGGTCACTGGTTTGAGCCCCGGTTGGGTCAGCTGGCATTTCTGTGTGGAGTTTGCATGTTCTCCCTGTGTTTGTATGGGTTTCCTCTGGGTGCTCCAGTTTCCCCCACAGTCCAAAGACATGCACTATAGGTGAATTGAATAATCTAAATTGGCTGTAGTGTATGTGTCGGTGTAAATGCAAAACTGTATGGGTGTTTCCCAGTGCTGGCTTGCAGCTAAAAGGGCATTAGCTGCATTAAACATATGCCGGATGATTTGGTGGTTTATTCTGCTGTGGCGATCCCTGATTAATAAAGGGACTAAGCTGAAAAAAAATTATAAAATTATTGAATGTTAAAAAACTAATGATTTTTATTTACTTCTTTATATAGGTTACAACATCCAGGAGAAACTCGAGTACCATTTTGATGAACAGTCCAACACACTTGTCCCTCTCCGATGTATACAAACAACATTAGCTCAGGTGAGTTTGCAACTCATGTGGCAGTCAGCTTGAATTAAATGTAATAATCTTTCTTGCACAGACATATTGTGTCATGTCATAATATCATCAATATCACAAGAAGCACCAAGGACCACAGTTAAAAAATGTCCTTAACTGGATGATTTACTGAAGAAAAAAGTCACTTATCTTGAATGGTCTGGTTTTGAATCAACTATTCCTTTCATAAAACAGCTTAATAGTAAGCTAATTTTACACTGCAGCTGAGACCAAAGATCCTTTGCCTAACGAGTGCCTGACTGAAACTATTTGGTTGCTCATTTAACACCTACTTCATGAGTGAAGATGAATGTCCCATTCTGTTCTAGGGTCACGGTACATGACCTTTCACTTAAAGGTCGTCATTTGTGGTCTTTATCACTCAGTCTCCATAAAGAAATGACTCAATCTAATGTGAACACAAGGGCAAACCACATTAGTATGTGAGTAAAAGGTAACCCGAGTTCAACAAGTCTCTACACATGTATGACCTTACTTGAATTTCCAGTGGAGCACAAAGCCAAGCGTTTGTGTTTGCCTGGAAAACTGATTTTAAAAGTGCAAGACGAGATTAGATGATGTGACATGCGAGATGAGTATGTGTGTGTGCCTGGAATTCATCCCGTTGTGGGGACCAAATGTTCAACATAGGCTCATTCTGAAAACTTAGCCCTCTATACATTTCTGAGACCGCAAATTAAGTAGCCAGAGCTACGTATGGCTGCATTTCGTCTTTAAAACAGAGGCTATGGGGCGGTATGATGTTCCTTTTTTTCACTTATCAGCTGACCCCTTATCTCCATGTGGATGGCTTTTCCGCTGTTACCAGTTTGTTCAATAGCTTGACACGTACGTCGGCGGACTTGAGACACAGAACGCAGAGTTGACCGCTACAACGGTATTCGAGTTCGGTAAAAATGACAAAATGACAAAAACAGAAGCCAAAAAAATAATAAAATAAACAAGTAAATAACAGGGTGAGAATGTGGTAAAATCAGAAAGCGTGGTAAAAATCAGGCTGCTGTAAGGGCCTTTCTGTTTCTGGATTGCTTTTGAAAACACTATTGGTTGGATTTAGGGAAGGGGGTGGGTGGTCAGTCAGTCAGTCAACAGTGGCATCTGGTGGATTTACGCGACAACAGCAGACGCGAATGACACTCGTCAGAGAAATTTGAGATCTGAAAATGCATATACAGCGACCTTTGGTGGATTCCCGAAAACAAAATCTGCAAAAGAACGTAGCTTCTGGGACGTATTTTGCTCTCTCCAGAAATGTATATAGGGGTACGCAATCAAAATGAGCCTGAGTTCCAAATGTCCCCACAAGTATAGCAATACCAGTACTTTGTGACCTTGTAGGGAAATTTTTTGGTCCCCCATAAGTAAAATGTCAAATAAATCATACAGAATAAAATGGAAATCCACAGAATGTTTTCTGTTAGGGGTTGAGTTTAGGGGTAGAGGGACAGAATATACCATGTGTACAATCTAAAAGTCATAACATCCATGGGAAGTCCCCATAAAACATGAAAACCCAACTTGTGTGTGTGTAAAGTTTTATGTGTTATACAACATGGGCATGACTTAGTTGTACTCTATTACGGTCATTTACGAGGACATGCCTTGTGTCCTCGCAATTCGAAACTCTAAAAAATCATACTTAACAAGGTCTTTGGATATTCAAAATTTGCCACAGGTTTCCTGTTAGGGTAGGGTTTCGGGGTAGGGTAAGGGCATATAGGAGGTTTTACTGTATAAAATGCATTACGCCTATGGAGAGTCCTTGTAAACCATAAATACTAGTGAGTGTGTGAGTGTGTGTGAGTGTGAGTGTGAGTGTGTGTGTGTGTGTGTGTGTGTGTGTGTGTGTGTGTGTGTGTGTGTGTGTGTGTGTGTGTGTGTGTGTGTGTGTGTGTGTGTGTGTGTGTTTGGCAGGCTGCAAAAGTGTTCCCTATCACAGTGCTTATTTTGATTTTGCTAAAGTCATCACAAGTTGTTGTGGAAGTGTGTGTTTCCATTCCTATTTCAGCGTTGGAGCTGGTCTGTTTATTAATGTGAGCTTCTGTATCTGTGTTAATGTGCTCTGTAGGGTTGTCCTTACTCTAAAAATAACGCCTTAGATCTCTAAGGTGAAACTTGAGAATGTAACCCTCCGCAATCTCTCTCTCACCCGGCTTTAGTTTACTTGTCGTTAACCGTCTGATCCATGCAGAATTACTGAGCTGCTTTGGCAGCGTGTGGAGATTGCGGGCTTGTGCCGAGGCAGTTGGATTGCTGCTGGGAAACTAATTTGATACTCTTTACTAACTTTCTCTCCTTGCTCCCATCCCAACTCGCTTCTCTCTCTCTATTTTCTCTCAGTCAATCAAGCCCAGACGCTCTTTCATACTGTCACCTGTCATCTTGTCATTTTTCATCTCCTTTGGCTTTTTTTTCTGTCCTGCACCTCTTCATGGATGCGTCACTTGACTGTTCTCCAAACCCCCCATGAGTCTCCGCTCCTGATCAGTGTATCAGATTTAACGACACTTCTAAAATAATCTCAGCAATAACCCTACACTCTCTCATGTACCTCTTTTTTATGTGACTTCTCACACTTCAAACTTACACCGCTATTATGTGTGATTTCAAATGTGGTTTAGCATACTTTATAATAGGCCATGTATAACAAACACACTGTGCTTGGATAAGTTTGCGAAGTTCACAGGATAGAAAATTAACACTAGGCTAAGTGCTGTTTCCGATTACTCAGTGTAACGTCAACCTTTACAAATATAAACAATAATGTTTGCTCACTGTGCCACAAATGTTACAAGATTGGGATTTCCCTAAGTTTTTCCTGTAATGCTACATTATTACCAAATATTGTATTCATTCTTTTTCTCAGCCAAAACTATTTGGGACATTATTATAAGTTCAATGCTCAATGTGATAACAAACACCAAAATCGGTTACTGTCTTTGCTGTTTTTTTTTAACCACATAATCTTTTTGAAGGCACCCATGATGAAAATTATCTTTTGGAAGCTCTTTGGACAGGACTATGTGTATGTATAATGTGTCCACAGACATATTAGAGTAATATAAAGACAATAAGTCTCTTTTTTAATTTCCTGACATTAAAATAGGATCCAAATCCTTCCCATTTTGAGGCCCACCACAACGTGACATAGGACTGCGGTTTCCCCGCCCACTGAATTGATTGACAGCCACGTATTAACATGTCTCTGTAGTAACGCATGTAATCATATCAACAAGATAGGACATGTGCAAAGCAACTGGGAATTAAAGATATGTTCAGCTCGCTGTGATCATCAAACATCCTCAAATGTGATCAAGAATGAGTTTTACAAGTTTAAAACATTTTTAAAACATGTTTGTGCATGTTTGTAAGTGCATGTTTGTAATGAATTACAGTGATTTTACCATCTTTAGTTTATCACCACAGCTGCGTGTCAGTACAATTATAAAAGACGATCAATCTTTTATAAAAAGATTACAATTATAAAAGACGCTTCAATCCCGGTTTGTGGACAATAAATCAGGTTTATTTTGTACATTAACATAACGGATATCCATACAGCAGTGAATATTAATGTGTATCCTGTCACATTTGCATGCAAAAACAGTGCAAACTTAAACGCGGGCTCTATGTGTGTGTGTCTGTGTGTGTGTGTGTGTGTGTGAAACTTTGTAACGACATTGTGTGACTCATCAATCTCATCGTCTCATTAACTCTACAGCAAATACGTCAAATAATCAATGGAAAGTTCTTACTGTAGTGTTTCTCAGAAACGTTACGTGAGATCTGCTTCCTTCATGTCTGTCACTGTGCTGTTTATCTAACACAGCCGAGGTGGAGATTTAGGCACACCCTGACAGACATGTGGGAACGGTGAGCGAGGAGAACTAGCATTAACAGAACAGGTCACAAAAACAGCTGCATTGTGTTCAGAGCAGAAAATCCAATATTCTGAAAGGTATAACAAATAATCTGATGGGTGTTTTGAGCTGAAACTTTACAGACACATTCTGGAGACACAAAAGACTTACAGTGCTCAGCATACTGTATATAAGTACACCCCTCACAAATCTATAATTTAAGTTCATATTTTTTATAGGAAGCTATACAATATTATATTTGTGCATATACATTAGATTAGTCAGTAATGAAGCCAAATCTGGAGCTTATCTAACAAAATAACTTACAATAGCAGTTTAAAATATAGTACACCCAAATTTATATGTTATAGAAAAATATAAATTTAAAAAAGAGAAAAGATCAAGAGAAGAAAAAAATTGAAAAATTTAGTTGAAATTTTGTAGGTTGTAATTTTTTGATCATTTGGGTTTCTATCTTCTATTGAACAGAAGACAAGATATAAAAAAAAAATGCTAGCTCCCACTGACTTCCATAGTACATTTTTTGCCCTACTATGGAAGGGTGCCAACAACTGGCATTGTTTAAAACACTTTTGCCTGTGCTCAATAAAAGAAAGAAACTCATAAAGGTTTAAAACCGCATGAGAGAGAATACATGACGAGGTAATTTTCATTTTCAGATGAATTGTCTCTATAAAAATATACTCCATTTTGCAGCATAATCAAATACAGGGACTCAACATGTAGACTACACACTAGAAAGACCAGTCTAGCTTTCTCTACAAAAGTAAAGATCATGTCTCCTGTACATTGGGCATCCTGTAATCCTCTCTCACATGCACTCGTCAACATGTTCTTAACTTTTTTTTCCGCCATTTTCAGTAGTACCATTTGTTCTTCTGATGATGAAATTCATGTCCTGCGCACTGTACATGGACCCGCGTAAACATGTACAAACATAAGTATAATTCAGACCTAATAACTAGTGCTTATAGATAGTATGGATGTGTGTAATATGAATGTAATTGAGATGTACTATATGTACAAAGTGACTTATGGCTTCACTACCATTCGCAAATACTGTCCTGTGGCCTCATGTGTGTCCATTGTATGCACACTTCAAAAACTCACCAATTGAAGTAGTTCATACGGTACTTATGAGTTTTCATTTATTCTTTTTAACTTGTGATTTCTATATTCTGTATAGTACTCTCTCCCTCGGGAAGCCCATAAGTAAGGAACTGAAACTGCAATTCATCGAAATTCCGCTAGTCCTGGCTCCATAATAGAGCAAATTACTATTGAGCCCACTGTTAAAAAGGCCAACTTTACAGCAGAAATAAAGGTGTTTACAGCCTGGTACAAAGAACGATTTTGGTTCACATAGCTAATATTACCCTTCGTGACAACTAGGGTGAATTTTTTTTATAATTCATTCATTTCCTTTATATTAGGTTATATTATTTTTGCATAATTAAGGGCGTGACCACTTGAGTGACAGATAGCTCTCGCTGGTCGTCGTCACGTCACCTCAGCTGATTAGCCGCTGATCTCGGCATATTCATCGTATTTGTGTTGTGTTATGTGGCTTTACACAGTCCTAGCTAGTCCTTTTGGAATTATTTCTTGCAATTATCAGATGATATGGCATGCTGTGTTTACTTAAATGTGCTCACAAACCATTCACATGGCCTCCGTTTTCCAGGTGAGTGAAATGATATACTTGTACCATCTCCATAAATGTATTTGTTTTATTTAAGATCATTTTAAATGTTCTTTAGACCTGTAATGCACTCCAGTATCTGACAGATTTATTAGCTGTAGGCTCCAACAGTCATCTAAAGCGTTGTCATACAATTCTGCCTGGATTTCATCAATAGCTCTGCATTTACTAACACAGACTATATCTTAAGTGTTTGGAAGTAATTTGCACTTTCTTCCTGTTGAAAATCATCATAAAAACTATGCTTATAGTGGCTCAATGTGTAATA
Source organism: Danio tinwini (assembly GCA_903798205.1). Taxonomy (NCBI): domain Eukaryota; kingdom Metazoa; phylum Chordata; class Actinopteri; order Cypriniformes; family Danionidae; genus Danio; species Danio tinwini. The sequence goes on from CAIGQZ010032144.1 coordinate 4,352,009, forward strand.
CATTGAGCCACTAAGCATTGTGCTAATGACGTAGCTTATGAAACAGTGTTTTTAAAAGTCTAAACACTTTATTGATATAGTATACAACCAAGCACATCTGGTCAGAACACAAACGAGTCAGGTAATAAAGTATTAAGTGTTTCTCATGCGTCTGTAGCTCCGCTCACGCTCCGCCTCTTTGCCTTAGTATGGTATGCCTCGGTTGGTGCGATGACACGGTAACAAAATTGCGACGGTTGGCCACGCCTACTGGTAGCTTCTCTTTTTTTCGGTTCAGTAATATATATATACATATATTTTTCTTTATTTTTTGAAAACAAAGTAACAAAAAGAAAAGAGAAGAGAAAGAAGGAAAAAAAACTAATAAAAAACAAGAGCGGGTATACATAACAGTTTACCATAGGGAAGAGGAGTTTAGCTTTTGAAGTATATTCACAGTTCTGGTAGCTTTGCGACTTGAAAGTCCTTTAAGAGTTTCAAAATTAATTTTTAAATCAGCTTTAAAATGAAAGATGTTAGGCTTCCTCTCTGACCATTTACACTTGTGTATATGAAACTTGCCTAATAATATTAAAAGATTTACTGGTAGCTTCTTTTGGGTCCTTCATAAACCTATGGGTGATGGGTCACGGATACTACGTCCATATCTTTTACAGTCTATGGTCACAATACGAAAAAAGAAATTGTTGCAGCTTACGGTGTATTTGGGTCTTTAAAGGTAAATCATTTACTGCAGAGCTCCTTTATTTAAAAGAGGTTGAACATTAGCCTTTACAAAAAGTAATGCAAAATTTATGTAATGCATTACTTACCTTAAAAAGTAATGCAACTAGTTAATTTTTTGGGGGAGTAACTCAATATTGCAATGCAATACTTTGAAAAGTTACTTTCTCCAACACAAGTATTGGTAAATACACTTTTTAAATAACTTTTTATTACAGATGTGTAAACAGCTTGTAATGAAATTGGGAAAAAATGACCTTCCCTTGCCTGTAGATGTATTTTTATGTGATAGAATCTGGACTTTCTTTTTTTTTTTGCTGGGAAAAATCAAAAAGGATGTTTATACAAGCTCCTGCTCTTTTTCATGAAACATGATTACACAATGTTCAGGATAATGCTAAAAGAGAAAAACATTTTCTCTGACCTCATCTGTTGACTGATGCCAATGAATTACAGAATGTGTGCAAAGATGTCCATATCACTATGATGGTATGCTTTATTTATTGCGGTTTTCTCATTGCTGTTATTTCTATTCTCATTCCTCTCAGCATTGTGGACGATCTGTGGATGTTCATGATCAGCACACCACTACAAAGGTATTTCAATTATCTTGTTATTATTAACCAAAGAATGAAAAAGAATGTCAGTATGAGTGTATTGGTGTATCCAATCACATTCAGTCTCGAGTGTGGGTAAGTGTAAGTGATTTGCATTTTGCAGGTAAAGTGCCATTGTACTAGTGTAGTGATGTATGAAGAACAGCTCACAACACCAAGCAGCTTTTTGCAGGTTGAAACTGAATCTGCATGAACAACTTGAAATTATGTTAAAATCTATATGTGGAAATCTGCATTTTAGACATGTTATTCTTGAATGCTTTGAATTTTTTTAAAGTACATCATGCTGACAATTTTCTAAACATCTGTATATGTTGACTATATTGTATAGTCCCGGACTATAAGTTTCCCCCGTAGGTTTCCCCCATAGTCCAAAGACATGCTCTATAAGTGAATTGACAAAAGTAAATTGGCCGTAGTGTATGAGCGCATGTATGGGTGTTTCCCAGTACTGGGTTGCAGCTGGAAGAGCATCCGCTGCATAAAACATATGCTGGAATAGTTGGCCATTCATTCTGCTGTGGCAATCCCTGATAAATAAGGGACTAAGCTGAAAGAAAATGAATCAATCAATCAAATCAAGCTAACCATGTGTGAACACACCCTGAAACAAAATGTAGTGAATCCACTATTACACAAGAGAAACAAGTTTCCATTTACTGGTGTTTACATCTGTCTCTTTTGTTCACTTTCAAAGAGAGGATTGAGGTTTTTTTTTTAACAGACTAAACAGACTTCACGTTTGTAGTCATATATTTCTGTCTATTTGAGGACTACTCTATTTTTGCACTATTGTTCGACGTCTATAGGTTTTCACTGACAGACAAAATGTTGCCTTGTTTAAGTGAAGATGTTGATGTTTAGATGACAAGATGCCATTTAAACAATGCTTACTGTGTAGCCTATAGGCCTTTTTTATCAATCAACGGCAAAGACAATCATGCCAGTTTCATTCTTGTGGCTGAAATCATGTCCCTGTATGTTTATTTGCATAAAATAAAATTATTAAAAGCACATGTATAATTTTGCACATTAATTAAAAACATTACCAATCATTCACCAATTAATTTCAGCAAAAAGAAGGAAATATAATAAGGCTTTATAAAGTTCCTGAATTTTCTTGTGTGTGCATGTGAGACAATGGATAAAGGATGCAGAGATGAGCATCTTTGGTTTCTGCTCTGATAGCTGCCAAAACTATGTGAAATGTTGAGGGTTGATTATAGAATCATGACTCCATTGCTTTTTTACATTTTTCCACCTTCAAAACAAACTTACGATCATAGACGGCAACATTTAGATCCTGTAAAGCCAAACATGCTTCAACAACACGTTCTGAAATGAGTACAGTCAGGTGGACTTTTATTGCTGTTGAACATATTTGACCACATGAGAACCTAAACCACACAAGCAGATGTGTCAATCAAATGTGTTTGCAACTAACTACCTCTAGAAGTGGTCTAAAGTGCACATAGTTAAACATTTTTAGATTTTTAGACCATATTACACCTGTTTATAGTGTTGCCCACTTCTGATTAGTTCCAACAAACAGAGAGATAGTTCATGCCTAAAATAATTTACACAGCCTCATGTGGTTTTAAAAACCTTCATAAAAGACCCTATTCCACCAACACATTATCACTGGATAAGAGACGTCATGTCTCATCTTAAGTTGGAGAAAATAAGGCATACTATAAAGGGTCTGTTAACACATTTTATAAGGTCTGGCAAACTTTTTTTAACTCCTGTGATGGTAATGGACGCACACAACATGACAATATGAGGAAAAAAAGGAACTTGTGTCATATTTTCATGTCTTGTTTTCATCTTTTATTTGCTCTATGGACATTTGATTATATATTGTTCCTAGATCTGGTGTTCTGGGAAAGAAGTGTTTTGGTTTTTTTTTTTTTGCGATGTATAAGGTTAAAAAGCAAAAAAAAAAACTTTATGTGCATCATTCTTCTTTTAAACCCAAAAGAAGATACATTGGACAATGCTAGTTGCTGGCACCAATTGACATAGTAGGAAAGTTAAGGGTGTGTAAATTATGGCAGGATTTTCATTTTAAAAAGAAATCCTGAAGAATGTTGGTAAAAAGCAGCCACTGACATCCGTAGTATGAACAACACTACTTTAGAAGTCAATGGCTGATTAAATATTCCAATTTATTAGATTTTTTTTTTACTTTCCAAATGCTAGGGGCCTAACCTCTTTATTTGTTAATGCTTTAAAAAAAATAGATTTTTCTTCCCTTTATTTGAAAGTCACTTGGGAAGATGACCTAGGGATTACAGTCTCTGAGACTGATTGGGATCAATGCCTTTTTTCTGTTTATTCATGTTCTATAAATTCTAGGAACAACCTTATTCAGTACAAAGTATTACACAGACTTCACTATTCTAAAAAAGTTTCCCCCACATGTGACAAGTGTAAAGCTGCTGAGGGTACCTTAGCACATCTTTTTTGGTTCTGTGGTCAAATTCAATTTTTGGTTAGAAATATTTCAGTTCTTTGCTAAAGTTTACGATTGTGTTGTACTCCCTGACTCAATGATAGCAATTTTTGGCTGGTCAGATTTTCTGGAGACTTTCAACCGAAATGTACGGTTGCTTGTTCATTATGGCATGATCATAGCTAAAGAAAAAGTTATCCTTTGTCTCTGGAAGAAAAATGTAAGGCTTCTTTTTTCTGACTGGCTTCTTGGACTCACCTCCACTTTACATTTGGAAAGAATTAGATATACATCTTCTGGGAACTCTGCGAAATTTGATAAAATGTGGGATCCAGTCTTTGTTTTCTAAAACACCATAAAGACTAATAGTGTTGTTTAATTTCTAAAGATTTGTACTTTTTTTTTTCTCTTTCTCTTTACATTTATTGCTGTGTCTTTTTGTAGGTCATATATGTTTTGTATGTCACCATTTTCCCTTTGTTTCATGCTTTATTTAAATTTTGCACAGATTATTGTTTTATGATGGGTTTGTCTGTTTTTCTGTCTGCAGAAACTATAATAAAAAATATTTAAAGAAAAGAAGTCCATGGCTGTTTTTCCATTGTTCTTTCTTTGAGTTTGACAGAGGAAAGAAACTCATAAAAGTTTAGAACCCCTCAACTGTGAGACAATATTAAGGAAACCTTAGTTTTAAAGTGAACTATCCCTATAACTCCAGGTGTAAATGGGGCCTAAAAGAGACCATCAGAGCGTTACCTGTTAGTATTTATTGCCACTGTCATTCTACTGTACGCTGTAAAAAAATGCTGGGTTCCAAACAATTCCTTCATGTTGTCCCAACACAAATCGATTAAGTTCTATGTTAAGCTGCTTTGACACAATCTACACTGTAACATGAATTGAATTGAACTGAATTGAATTGAACTGAACTGAGTTGAATTGAATTGAAGTTAACTTATTAGTTTTTACAAATTTAATTGGATTGAACATAATACAATGAAGTTGTCCCCAATAAAAACTCAAGAATTCTGTCCTTTCAGCTCATCTTTCATAAGTAGTTTGAACAAGCAGCAAAACTACATTTTTGAGTGCACCGTGTTGTAAATATCATGAGCTTCAGTCAAACACTGACCTCTCTCATCTCCTTCTCCACTCTGAAATCAGGCAGTGTCTCCAAACAGAAGATGAGGATGGAGACCACGATGACCATCACACTGATGATGGCGATGATGCGAGCGCCTCCAGAAGACTCTGGGTGTTCAAAGAGCATCCAAATTTTGCGCTGGAACTCACTTTCCGGCAGGGGTCTGGGCTCCTCTTTGGGGAAGCCCTCGTCCTCCTTGAAGCGGGCCATGATATCCTCTCCCAGTTCGTAAAAGCGCAGTTCGTCCATGAAGACGTCGAGCGGCACATTGGCAGGCCGCCGTAACCGACCTCCAGATTGGTAGAAGTACAGAATGGCATCAAAGCAGAATCGATTGCGGTCCAGGAAGATCTCGTTGCGCAGTGGGTCAAAGTAGCGCAGGCGCCTTCGAGGGTCTCCAAGCAGAGAGTCAGGGAACTGGGCCAGGGTTCGAATCTGAGTCTCATAACGCATGCCTGACACATTGATGGCCAGTCGCTCGGACAATGCCCAGCCTCCTCTCCATGTGGAGCCAGACCTGCGGTTCTCTCTCTTCTTCTCGCCCTTCTCTTTGTCCCCTTTTTCAGCCTTGTTGCGCTGGTCCTTAAGCTTCTTGTCACTCTCGCTCACCTCTTCCTCTGTTTGCGCCTTGTCCTCCATTTTACTGTTCGATTCTTCTTCTCCTCCTTCTTTGTCCATCTCTTCTTCTTTGCTCTTCCCTCAGCCTGTAATATGTGAACACAAACTATTAGTTTAGCTTAGTTACAGTTGAAAACAAAACAGATGTTAAAATAAAGAGTAATATAAGACAACAAACTGCCAGGACAATGTCCAATATTTTTATAGACATGAGGGAGATAAAACATTAAAGAGCCCCTATTATGGGTTTTTGAAAATGACCTTCCATGTAGTGTGTAACACAGCTCTTAGTGAAGTGAAATATCCAGCTAAAGCCTAAATCTGAAAGTGGACAGTTTTTAAAACTATTGATTCATCTATTAAAGAGTCGACTCATAGTGGTTTAAATGAATCGTCTTGATAACAAATCTTCAGCTGTTTCGTGGTGACGTCGTCACAAAACATAAAACATGTGGCCCCGCCCACTAACACAGCAGCAAGACGCTCATGAAGACGCTGTGTTTACCTGGATATTATTGGAAGTGTGAGGGAAAGAAGTCGTTCAGAAATCTGCACGCTTAGTTTCTGCCTCCATCTTGTAATGGACAGACGACACCAGGGGTGCAGGCAAAATAAGGACAAAATATTAGGTACACCGGCTGGCTGCTGAACGCTGGAAAAGGCTTGCGAATGGAGAGCGGGAGCCCGCGGAGATAGCTTGTCAGAGGACAGAGGATGCTACAACCTTCCGGCTGGGGATGTGATCGTTTAGAAAAGCAGAGTACAGGTAAGCACTTAGAACATATAGCAGTTCACGGACGAGGTGCCACAGCAATGATTGCAAATAGAAATGATCTACATGTTTTGTTACTAGTAACCGCGTGTACGGTATCAGGTTAACTCTTTATATTCTCATATCATGTCTAATGCAACGTTGTAAACGCGACGCGTGCTGCTTTGTTTACAGATTTAAATGCTTTCGTGAGCTCGTTCCACTGCCATTTGTCGTTGCTATGGCCACCGTTAGCTGATCCTGCACACGTGCAGTGGTCAAGGTTCAGAATAGTTTAGCTTTTGCTGCTGTGTGGATTAAAACTGAATGTGTCATACTTAACATAAGCAATAAGATTGTGTTTAACTGCACTGCTTTTGGGGGTGAGGTGTCTGAATAACACTGTTGAGAACCGGGTACTGTTTACTGTGGTGTTAGTAAGTTTACTTTGAAGCGTGTTTCGAGAGCCTGCTGCGATCAGATCCTATACCAATGTTGGCGACCCATGGTCTTGATAAACCATGCTGGGCATTTTACTGTCTCGTGCTGAACGCTGTCGACCAATAGCCAACAGGCTGTCATTGGTCCAATCAGCGCAGATTAGCTTTGCGCTAAGCAGGGTTTGGAAACAAATGAATCACTGAACGATTCATATGGGAGTCGCTGGGATAATTAGGTAAAAATAAATGCATATTATAAGACTATGAACATGTTTTTTTGACCTTGCATACATATCACTATTATGTTGGAGACCCATAAAACCGAAATATGACCCTTTTCAATGTGTAATAGGGGCTCTTTAATATGTAAACTCTTTCATATTAATTATATTCATATTAATATGCATACATATTATTACATATCCAGTAAATCATGGAGTTATGTGAAAAATGTGTAGCAAGTACCAATTATGAATTAATACCCACTATTAATACTGATTTATTACCTGCTCATTTAAAAGATATTAGCTGTTCATAAGTAGTAATAATTTCAATGTGGTCATGTCACTTGCCCATGAACATTTCCTGCTTGCTGTCAAACTATTTCATAACTGTAACAAGAGGCAATTCAATCATAACTTAAAGGGCACCTATGGTGAAAAATCTACTTTTCAAGCTGTTTGGACAGACATATGTGTAGGTATAGTGTATAGACTGTCATATTGGGGTGATATAAACACACTCGGTCCTTTTTTTTTTTTAATTTAACAACATAAAAACGGTGGACCAATTGGAGCTGTTTTGAGATCGACCGCAACTTTACGTAGGAGTGCGGTCCCCCCGCCCACCAATATTGATTGACAGATGTGCATTACCATCTCCTCAGTATGTTGTTTCACGTCCGCCATTTTCAGCGTGTGAGTCAAAGCGACGTCACCAAAGAAACACTCTGCTCTATTTTTAGATGGAAGGCTCATTGGGCTCAACATTCACCACGTTATTGTTCTCCTCCACGCCAGTGTTTGTGAGTTTTGGTGGGTTTGCATACATGTGTACTTTTCATTGTGTCTTCCTTAAACTTCAGCGGTTTGCATTTCCCGCGGTCACAGAAGCTCCCTGTCATCTTAACTAGGTGCAGCTGGAAAGTGCGAGCGCGCTGCCTCACGTGCTCGTCCCTCCATTGGAAATAACGAACTAATGACGCACAGCGTCATGCATTTCGCTTTGTCGCGGGTGAAAGTGACGACCGTGGCGTTTGCTCACTATTCTGCCGCCTAGGTCGCCTCTATGGACGCGCTGCGCTGCTCAGGACACTGTTCATATTTCTGCCGTGCCACAGAGCGTAATCTGAATAGTTTCATTTTTAATAACATGCGAATGTGCGCGTCTAGTGTGCCGCGTCGTGGCTCTGAGCGGCGCGTCCGGTGTATGACGCCCTTTAGTTATAGCCTCAAGCAGGTCCTACACCAGAAGCGCCGCTCGGCAACACTCAGCGTCGTGCCACGCAGCGGCATGCATTTCTGAATTCTAAACATAAGTTTCTACCGGCGCTGCAAGTGTGCGATACTTTCAACTGTCATGTGTGCGCCGTGTCACGGTGCATCCGGTGTGTGATGCCCTTCAGTCACAGGTAATTCACTGTGCTTTATTAGTCTCGGTGTAGGCTACAAGTTCGGAGCTTTAAACTAGCACACAGCTGGCTGTAAAACTATACAAAGACACATGATTCTGTACTTTCTGCTTGGTCTGTGTCTGAGTCCTACATGTACGTCTGAATGCTGGTACTCTCATGTTGCTTCTCTCTGTCTGCCTGTCTATTGCAATACACACAGCGGGGGAGCTCTTGGCTCCGCCCACTTGTTAAGTTGGGTGGGAAGTCGAAACTAGTTTTCATGTGAAGCAACACGCCCCTAAAACAGCAAACTGTGTACACGCCCCCAAAATGACACATCATAATAAAAAAATCTGAATTGTGTTTTAAACTGAACCTAAACTGGCACGCTCAGAAGAACCGTAATATTAATATTACCTCTTAAAAAAGGGTTAAAATAGGTGCCCTTTAACGTTAAAACAGCTATCATAACATCATATATCAATATGTTGACCGTTTTGAATTCTCGGAAGCTATGGAAATTAAAAATGTAAAACAGAAAATGCATTAGGACCTTTGTTTTTATGTGGCTTAAAATGGTCTATAAAGTATGCTTATTCTACATCCCTAATCCCTTACTAAGTATTAATAAGCTGCAATTTACTACTTTATTGAGCTAGTTAATGGTTTGTTAAAAGCGAGAACTGTACTGACTGAAGAATTATATGATATAAAAAAATAATAGCATATTGCAATTTTTATTGCAATAATAGCAACTAAAATGATTGGATTTAGATCATAAGTGTCAAATAAATGGTATCTTACACTCTCAGAAAAAATTACACGTGGTACAAACATTGTTCCTTAAAGAACAGTTTTGTAAAAATTGTACCTTGTGTGGTACAGAAAAGACAATATTGTTCTGTACATTGTATAGTACAATTGAAATGGAGGTACAGAATTGTTCTCATAAAAAAAGGTACATACGTGTTGGACAACTCCTTTATTACAATATCCATGAAAATAAATATTACTCGAAAGGCAAAGTGATTTATGAATAATTTTCTATATTGATGGAAAACATGAATCATCATTTAAAAGCATATGTTTAAAGAAACTCATAAACATTAATTATTAAGTTATATAATACAAAACTTGTAAAATAAAAAATAGGTATTGTAAACTAAAAATTTAAGGCATTTTTAATAAACATTTGGTAAGCATTTCTGATAAATACAATTTTATTATTAATATCCGCACCTTTTGGCACTTGCTTTCCTATATGCACATGAGCTGACAAAAGTCCTGCATATGTTCATGCAGACATTTTAGTATGGTAAAACGAATCAAACATTATAACGTTACAATACTTTTGCATAATATTTTAAAATTAAGTAAATTAAATTAACTTTTAAGTGATTACAAAGATATTGTGTAAAAATTGGAGAAAAAAATGTTTTATATTGTATATGGGAGAATGTGTTTCTGAAACATTTTTGTAAAGTGTTGTGAAATGTTTAGCAAAAAAATTGATCTTTTGATGTATGTTACAGTATTTTTTATTCTTTATTGTAAATGGAAAAGGTGCATTTACGCAAAAAGAAACTTTTTAAAAACATTGTTTAAAAATGTAGTTGATGTTTTATATTTAATAAAAATAAACTGACACATTTTGGATATAGCAAAATACCTTTTAATAGTTCTCGAAATAACACATTTGACACTGTTAAGGTACAAAGTGCCTTGTCACTGTAGTGGTACCTTTGTGGATCAGATTTACCTTTGATGAAGGTACAATATTGTATCTGCAGGCTTAAAAAGCAAAGGTACATTTTGGTTTCCCATAGTACAAATCATGTCCTTAAAGGTACAAACTGCAATGGCACAAATTTGTTCCTTTGTCTTAAGGTACAATTTTGTTCCATAAAAAGGTACTGACCCATTAACAAGGGTTTGTACCTTCTTTGGCACAACATTATACTATTTTTTTCTGAGAGTGTAATCCTACCTTACCAATTTAATAAGCTGCAATTTAATACTTTATTGAGCTAAACGTGTTAGGTAATGGTTTGTTAATAGCGAGAACTGTACATTTTTTAAAAAGTGTGACAGAAGAATTATATGATATAAACAATAATATTGAATATTGAATTGGATTTAGATCTGAAGGGTCATTTAAATTTTATCCTACCTAAAGAAAATATTGAAAAATTAATTAGATTGATAATAGATGAACAAACTTCCATATGACGAGACTTTTGTATATGTATTATGCAGTGGTGTTCCAATAATGTAACTGAAGATGCTGTCCATACCTAAATTATTTTCCAGAAACATCACCTGTCACCCCATGAAATCATACACATATATTTCATGTGGTCTGTTGACTTGTGGAGACAGATCCATTACCACCTCCACCCTCGCCTCGAGAATAACAGAAAAACAAACTAAAAATCCCCACAAAAATACAAAATTTAAGATTATTTGTCATTAAATCAAACAATCTATGTTGAGCTGTAAGAAACAGAGCTTGAATGGCTAGTTTACCAAAAAAGTAAAATGTTCTCACCCCTCAAGTGGTCCAAAACATTTACAGTATGAGTGTTTGTTTTTAAATGAACAAAAAATATATTTTGAAGAATGCTGGGAACTGATATCTTTTGACTTCCAGAGTAGAGGAGAAATTCTAGTTATGTCAGTGGCTACAGGTTTCCAGCATTCTTCAAAATATCTTCTTTTGTGTTTGTCAGAAGAAGGAAACTCAAACATGTTTGTATTAACCAACTCAAACAACTTTGGTATCACAAATACACTGATAAAAAATGATTCATTTGATTTACTAATTGTTTTTAAGGTACTTTAAGTGGTTGCAAATATTTTATTTTGGCTGAATTTAATTAAACACACTAAATTGAGTAACGTTCAACTTAATTTGTTTGTTTAAATTCAGCCCATATAAAATATTTGCAACCACTTAAAGTACCTTAAAAACAATTAGTAAATCAAACAAATTTTTTTTATCAGTGTACAAAGCTTAGAAAAGTTTCTAAAAGTTACTCTGTTGGTCCCTTGACTTACCCTCTGCCACTAATGACTGTAGCTCCAGAGTAGTTAGCCAACACTCTCCGTGTTTCTTCTCTACCTGCACCGCACATGAGCTGTCCGTCTACTGTCCTGCTCCGCTCTCTGAGCCCAGGGCTCCTGTAAACTCCGTCCTCCTCCCTCTGATACTTCGAGCTGTTTGTAGGTCAGTGTCTTCAGTGCGTGTCACAGCGGTGCTGGGAATGCTGTCATGCTGTAATTCAATCCAAAGCCCCTTGTCCCCTCATCAGCTCACTGCCCCAAACATCCTAACACCAGCACCCCTCGCCACTCGCTCTCGTTTCAGCACTTGCATATGCTGCTTTTTTACTTCACGTGACTGGATCTGCAACCTGTTCTTTTTCGCAGCCTGTTTCATAAAAACAAAGACAAAATTATCAGTTTAATTTGCTTATGACTGATATTGTGTGGGAGTTTTGCATTTAGAATCTAACAAAGTTGTTTATACATTTTTATGAATCTAGGAAAAAATGAAAAGTATAAAAATAAAAACTAACTAAAAATGTTTAAACTAAGATCCTAATGTAATTTATTAAGACAACTATTAATGGGTGAAGCACATTAGGTTTGAATGTTACCATGTTATTACTACACCTTTTTGATTTATTGAAATTTTTATTCTAAGATATTTAAAATTATACATGAAACACAACAACAACAGAATACTATTAAAACCCTTTAAATGGACCACTAAGAATTATTTTTTACAAAAGGTCAACTGTACAGTTACAATGTCTGTAAAAGGGTTAAGGTTCTTCATGGAACCACTGATGCCAATAAAGGACCTATATTTTAGGGGCGTCTATTGTCTATAACACAGGTGTCAAACTTAGTTCCTGGAGGGCCGCAGCTCTGCACAGTTTAGCTTTAACCCTAATTATACACACCTGATTAAAGTAATTGAGTCTATCAGGCTTGTTTGAAACCTCCAGGTAAAGCTGTGGTCACACTGGACTTTTCTCCCTATAGACTTCTATTAATATGCAAGCGAATGCATCAGACTGGAAACAATAACAACAATAACAAATTTACAAAAACATTTCATTTAATGATAATAATCAATATTAGTCCTATTGGAATATATGCAACTAAATTAAATTATATATTTAAATATATTTTATATATTTATATTTAGTTTTATTTATTTATTGGCAAAACCCACATATTTACATCAAAATAAATACTTGGATAAACAGACACTTTCAAATGAAAGTAAATCTTAATAGATAAAAATGAGACAAAGCTAAAGGTCTTAAAAAAATTATTTTATTCTCTTAATTAAAAAAATGTATATTTAGAGACTTATTTTATATAAAACTCTTTGTAAAGTTAAAACAGATGTGAATACATTATAAAAGGGTTACACATCTTTTTTTTCAGATAAATTATCTGACCATATAAATTAAAACAATTGCTACATTAAATGACTATTCATTCATTCATTTTCCTTCAGCTTAGTCCCTTTATTCATCTGGGTCCCACAGCGGAATAAACCATTAACTTATCCAGCATATGTTTTACACAGCAGACGCCCTTACAGCTGCAACCTAGTACAGGAGAAATCCCATGCACACTCATTCACACCCATACACTACAGACAATTTAGTTTATTCAAATCTCCACATGTCTTTGGACTGTGGGGGAAACCAGAGCAACTGGAGGAAACCCACACCAACACAGGGAGAACATGCAAAGTCTACACAGAAATGTCAACTGGTCCAGCCGGGACTCGAACCAGTGACTTTCTTGCTGTGAGGCGATAGTGCTAACCACTGAGCCACTGTGTCTCCATTAAATTAAATGCAGAAATCAAGATTGTTGCGTAAAACATGTATATTGAACAGTGCATCATAATTATTTAATCAATTAGTTCTTTTGTATTTACTTGTAGTTTGATACCTGTGAATTATGAGTATAATTTGTTTGAATATTGTACAATGTTTAACAAATATCCAAATAAATTATTCCGTTTAGAAAGTAAGGTCTTTATTGTGAATTGGAATGCATTTTTTATTTCAGTTAAATTCTTTCCTTATTTTTTTAAGCAATTTGAAGGATGAACCACAAACCTCAATAATCTTGAAGTTTCTGTTGACACTGGGTTACTCCCCCCACCCCCACCCCTCCTTGAACTGGTTCTTTTTTACAATTAATTTCGACAAACCTGCAAACAAAAAAAGGAAAAAAAACATATCAGATTGTTTACCTTTACTGTGCTATTAGCTTACTGGACATTTAACTGATAAAACCATGTATAAGCATGTACTGAACATAAAGTATTCGTCGGATTTACTCATTTTAATTTAACTAATTTAAATTTTAAGGTAAGTGGTTGCAAACAATGGACAGAATTTAAACAAATTAAATTTTGTTTAATTTGTTCATTTAAATTCATTTAAATAATGTAGTCAACACACTCAAAAAAAAATTTGAGTTTGCTGTTTGTTCAATCCACTTAAATTAGTAAAAACTAAGTTAACTTAATTCCTTCATGTTGTCCCAACACAGATAGATTGTGTAAAACCCAGCATTTTCTTTTACAGTTTACACTATATATTGAAACATAATAATAATAATGTTAATGTATAAAAAATAATATATAGCCTACATGTAAAATGATAATAAATATAATTATATTTGTAGTCGAATAAAATAATAATGTTAATTTAATGATGTATGTATTAAATAATAAAGATGTAATGCATTATGTAGTAACATTATTGTTGTTGTTGTTTTTGTTGTTGTTAACAACAAATATGCTTCTATACGGCAATGGGCAATATGTGCAAATAGTTATCTGGCAATAGCCTAATATGTTGTTGTATTTTGAAATACAATACATTTTGTATCAGTTATACGTTTTTAAAAGTATGCTACAAAATACTACATATGCTTTGGCTATAAACAAAGTTATCCGACTATCTAAAATCAAACTTGCGACTTTCCACACAGACACGCATGCTCAGTTTCAGCTGGCACATCCAACAACAGTTACTGTTCTCAGGTCAGTGAACTGCTGGAGTATTGCTGTTAAAGAAGAGTTGCGAAAGAAAAAGAAAGGATCATGTTTAAGACAATTCACTCGGGTTTGGTGAACTCGTTTATTTAGACGAACCGGTTCAACAGGTTTGCTAAAATAACAGTCCAGGAAGCGAACAACTCTGGTTAACGCACGTGATATAATCGTGTGATGCTTCTCTATCAGATGGTTTCAGAACATTAAAAACCTCTTACTCGAGCAGAAACGGTTCAGTTCTCTACAGAGACTTCACATTGACATTATAGCACATAGTGGAGGTGTAATAACGTACAGCACTGAAATGGCTTGTGCTCCGCGCTATCAAAACAAAGTTGTCATCGTTACTGGGGGCACCAGAGGCATCGGAAGAGGAATCGTTAAAACGTTTGGTAAGCATTCACGGGAATTTTCTTTCCATTAGGAAAAGGAAAACAAAAGAAAACTAAATTAAAGTATTTTCGTGTTTCGCAGTGCAAAACGGGTCCGAAGTTGTGTTCTGCGCGCCACAGAGTATGTAAATGATTCGAGAATACTTTTAAAGAAAGTGTAGCTGCATTTTAGCAGCGAATGCAATGACGTTTCCTTTTTCCTTCTTTTATTGTCAGCTGAATTGTCAGCTGGTCAGTCTCTCGAGTCCGTGCTGAACAAGGAAGGACCAGGATCATGCAAGTTTGTGTCATGTGACATGAGAGAAGAAGGGGACATAAAGGTAAGCGTTCATATACATAAAAGAATTAAAAGTAGCTCTTGAGTGTCTTAACGAATTCTATTTAGCATCAGGATTAGCTATAAATATTAAAAAGTGTGAATTATTTGTTTTAAAAAAAGACCCAGTAATTTGTCTGAAATTTATGGAATTCCATTAAA